>JABMBT010007699.1:0-16733 GCA_018906895.1 Odontocolon sp. PSUC_FEM 10030002
CGTTCCCTGCGGAGTCTTTTTCAATTCTCGTGTTGTATTGCTGAGATCCAAAACTCCGGATCAAAACTCCAACTTATGTTGATTTTGTCCTATAAATATTTTAGAAGCGAATAATCGGATGTAAAAGTTGGCTTGGAAAATTTCAGAAATGCGAAAAAAGGCGTTAGCTCGTCGTGAGAAGTTCCCGCGAATTTGGGACCAAAAGGTGATATTGCAGAAGATAAAAAACGAGGTACTTCGTCTACGCATTTTTTTTTTTTACTTTAGGTTCTACGTGAATAGTTGAGTGAAGCTATTTTGCTCCCGAGACGGAGTGAACGAACGGTGTTAACTATAAAATTCAATGCTAATCGAAAACTACATCGCAACTTAGTTTAAGCAGGAACAGGTCGTTTTAGTTGGACAGTTTACAATGGATAGTAAACACGATGGACCCGAAACCCATCGTGATGTTTCTCGCGTGTCTTCGACAGGGACTAGAGTTTTATTTTTTGAAACTTTTAAGAGCCGCACTCTTGTGAATGTAAACTTTCTTAACAGCTACGGACTTTGATGCATGCAGTTAGAGCGTTTATTGCATGTTACCGAAAAAGAGTTCTCGGAATTCTATATCTATAACGTTAGACGCGAACAATCGTCGGGTTTAGGTGCAGCTATTAATTTTGTTGCAGAAGCAACCGACTGCCGCTGGAACTTGGGATCAGAGACATAGCGAAAGATAACAGGGAGCCGCTTTTTTTTCGATGTCTTCTATTTGCAGACGATTTCGGGATCCTCGAAGCATTTTTCATCCTTAACACCCGTCTCTTGTTTCCGACGCGCATTTATCAAGTTTCCATGTCCGAAGTTCGCCACAATCTTTCTTCCTCTTGAACCAAACCACCCGCTACGCCTTTTAAAAAATCTCTCTCGACCAATTACTCCGTCGTTTCGATCTATTAAAAATTAATTATTTCGGCTCCGGAGGAAGACAAGATTTCAACGTGTGCCTTTATCGTTTTTAAAACGTGAAATGAAAGAGCAAGGAAGGAAGAAAGAAGAACCGAAACGAAAGGATAAGTGCAGAACCACGAGGAGCCGAAACATTAGCTTTTGCCTTTAACGTCGTAAATTTGACTCGGTGGTCCTGTTGGTGGCCAACGCCCTTTTCGCGGTTCCTGCGGCCAATTCCATTGTACTTTCTTCCAGTCAAGGACTCGAGACTCTCCCGCAGGATTGCTCTTAAGACTGACAGCTCCAGGGGGTGGGACGTCGCATCATTTCAGCTAGCGGTCATTAAGCCAGCATAAAACCCTCGCCTTCCCTTCCGTCCTTCCGTTCTCCGGATCCAGACGCAGTATACTTTTTTTTCGGGCATGAAAAATTGCCTCGTAACACTCTTCTCCTACATACCGCAAAATCATAAAATTCTCATCGATTATACTTCTGCGAGAGTAGGGATAACCGCAAAGGCAATTCTCGCCACTCCTTGCTCTGAGATAAAATGAGAATTAAAAAGAATATAAAAAAAAAAGAGAAGAAGCTTTCTCCGCATCTCCTCGTGTCTCGCCGTCAGTCTCGGCAGTCCCGGAGGCAGATCACGCGAAGAAGCTTTGAACGCGGGAACTTAATGGCCGTATTGTGTGCGAGTGTACGACGTACGACGGGAGGAGAATCTCACGAGCGCGAGAGCGACGTACGTATCTTAAAGTATATATACAGTACACGTATGGAAATTTATTCTACGGATATGCGCAAGCAGAGAGACGTAATGGTCCGTCTCGTGTCTCTTCTTCCTTCTGTCGTTTCTTCCTTTCGAGCCCTTTTCTCGATGCACTCTCTTCTCCCGATCGTTTCTCCCGCGTTCTCCTCGATCTCTCATTTATTTTTTCTACCCTTCCATAATATTTTTTTCGCTTCCCTTTGGCTTCTGCCAAGTTGATAAAGATAGAGGGAGAGTCGTGAGCGTACGACGAGTAACCGCGGTAGCGCTGACGATACTCTCGGCACGACTTCCCCGACCATCAATTTCCCTTTGACGTCTCAAGCATAAATTCGTGCTGCTTCTGGTGTGCTCGCGTGCTGTTGAGTGACGAGAGACGAGACGACAGAAGGGAAAGAGGAAGAACGCGAAACACGTGGAACGAAGAAGAAGAAGACACGAACGGTAATAAAAAGAACAAGTGACGGTACATATTACAAGCATAATCGAGGAAGGTCGTTCGATATGGAGAACAAGAAAAATTTCTGGGAGTGGAACTCTCACGATATGTCAAGCAATAATCGTAATGGAAGAGACTCGAGGTAGAAGAGACATCAGGCAAAGGACTCAAACGGAGGAAGATTATCGTCGATAAAGATTTATCTGGTCGCAACTGCAACAGGTTTCTGAATTCTTTGGAAAAACAATTTTCCCTGTCATTGGCTGCGTTTATTACGTTGATTCTTGACTCGATAGCCGATCTTCCTGTGATATCTTTCATCCGTTGCGCCAACGGATCATCCGTGGAAATCCTGATTGCTCAATTATTCTGTCGCGTTTCGCTGAACGTGCAGAGGACGTCTATTTTTTACGACCTTCGTAATAGATTCGCGGGATTAACTACGAGATTGCAGGATTATTCGTAATATCGGAAACAACTAGGATACGATTTTACTGCAGATTATGAGCTCCGGACTCACCCTCTTCTGTGCAGCATCCGAGAAGCGTCACGACGTTTGGATGATTTCCCAATTGTTGCATTATCTCGAGTTCCCTTACGAGATCTTCTTTCTCCCTCGCCGAGGCACCTTCCTTGACCGTTTTGACTGCCACCAACCTCGTCGTACCCTGATGACCCGTCAAATCGTCAGCCTCCGCTTTCCAGACTTGACCGAAATTTCCTTGACCCAAAACGGTCTGTAATCTGAGTTTGTCTCTCGGGAATTCCCATCTTGATTCTTGGGACGGAGGAGGCGGAGGCTTTTCCGCTTCGTGGCACTGTAAACAAATTAATCGTCGAAATAACAACCGATACTCATCGATCGTAATAAGATTTCTACATTTTTGTTCCCATTTTACTCACCAAATGTTGGATTCTCGGTAACTTAGTTATGGCTTTTTCGATCGAAGTTTTGAAGTCACCGTTTTCGAGATTCAGAGCGTCCTTCCTGCAGCTTATCTCCGATGACGTGTCGGACTCCTCGAGCACCTGCGCAAGCAAAGCAAGTAGAGAGAGACGTCGGAGAATACCGTCACGTTTGCATCGTTCACTCGCACCGGTTTGTTAATGTCTATATACATGTATATACATTTTTTTTTCCCTCAGTATGTCGTTTCGCGGCGACTTCTTTTTAGATAAAAGCGACCTGATATCTAATGACGCAAATGGATCTGTGCTACTGCTATTCTAAATTCTCGAGCCAAGACTATGCCAATTAGAATAAAGAGACGCGGGAAATGAGAAGAAAAAACATATTATTGACGAAACCGTGGAAAACAATCTCGATGGGAACTTTTGGTGAGCTTATATCGTTCCAATCAATTGTTCAGCGTGAATTCTCGCAGGATGTTGTTGACTGACCGATTTGGAAATTACATTTCGCAATCCGGTTAAGTGGTCATTGATTATTGAACGTTATTATCGAAGCTACGACTGCGATTCTGTTTAATCCCATAAATCCGAGCCAACAAGTAATCTTGCTCAAGACGATATTCCGGCGCCTACGGATCTCGTCTCATCGATGAACTTTTTGTCCTCCGCAGCAGCCCGGTCCATGAGAAAATTTTATGGTCGTTGATAGAGCGCTGTTAGCTGCGCCGCATCAATGATTTGAATACAATTTGAATCGATGATCAGACACGAGGAAAGATTATTCGGTTCGCGTGAGACAAAACGCGAATCTGAGTTCCGATGATGATGATGATGATGGCAGATCTAAGAAACGAGCAAACGATCATCAAGGAATAGCGTAGGAGTTTCTTCCTCAGCAGGAAAATCGTTAAAGCTTCTTCGTGATCATTATATCACAAAAACTCATTATCGTCCGAGGAATAATGATGATTTTTCCGTGGCCAAACGATCGTACCTGCCTCGTCGAATTGTAGACAGGCACGAAAGAAGATAAGAGAGACGAGTCGTGCGCTTTGCAAATAACAAATGCAAATACGTTACGTGTAATCTGCGTGGAAAAGAATCCTTCAAAGAGGAATATTATGCACAGAGGATCGCCTTTTACTTTAAAGTCACTATTCTTAGCTGTGGCAAAATAATAATCCGAGTTTCTGAGCTGTGGAAAAAAATTAATGGAACGAAGAATGGAAAAACGCGCAAACGGAAACGAGCTCTTTGCGAGTGACCCTGGCAAACAAACGTGACGATAAATGAAGCCCTTTAACGCGGAGAACGAATTCGATCGTAAAGTCCGCTAAGCATAAATTAAATTCAACCGGACAGCAGAACTACACTACGAGAAGATAGTTGAATGGCGGCACAAAGGGCTGCAAGAAGAATAAAAATCCATAAATACGTTTGTGTAGGGAGAACATGAAAAGGGTGAGAGAAAAAATAAATAACCAGACAGAGCTGTGAGGAAACGTGCGATTTAAAGACCAAATGCGATCGGGTATTGTCCCTCGGATCTTCACTCGGTTTGGCCTTGTGTTTGAATTATTGCAAGCGAAATAGGTTGCGATGTGTCGGAGGATTCGAATGCCGCTGAAATTTTATGACAATTATTTTTGAACAAAGAGCAATGCAAAGGAGTTTCATCCATTCGGATAGACTCATTATATCGTTGATGATTAACGAGATTGTTAGCCGTGGAAGTAATAATTATCTCGAAAACGAATTGTGAACACCGATTAGGAGAGGCGATGATGACGAATAAAAGTAAACGCCGTGACGGAATTTCTCCTTCGCGAATCAAATATGGAAAGCATTGTGATGAGTGATAGAGAGCGTGAATTGAGAACAGTCGGTTTCGTTAGTCATCGAAAATCACAACGATATGGTAATCCTTGGCCTGGTCCGATGAATCTTAACGAGCTGTCTCTGAATATTGGCAATAATAAGAATATTGGCTATGATTGTCGACAGTTCGACAGAGAAACAACAGAATCGAAATTAACAATGACTGTACGGAATTCTATAAATTTCTAGCGTTCAATTCCGAGCGGCAAGGACATTCGAACTAACGTCGAGGGAAAGTGTAGATCCCATTAATCGAGAATATTTGTAAGGAAGAGTTTCGTAGAATGCTAATCCTCGAACACCGTTGGAGCCATTAATAATAATGGAATCTTGGTTGCATTATCCGTTGACGAATACCAGACGCACAAGAAACGTGGAGGACGAACGGAAGATATATGTATATTGTCTTCGAGGGACGAGGACGTTAAGGACATTGAGAAAAGTTGCACAGAGTGACAGCATCAGCAGGAAGAATCGCGGTACAAGAATCTCCCTCCATTTTCGTCGCACTCTTCAAAGAATTTAATCACACGACGAATCGTCCTTTTCGTGCTAATCACACTTAATCAACTTGACACGTTGACCTCGTTGTGTAAATGCAACGTTTTGCCTCATAAAATTATAGAATTATTAACTATAGTTGCAGCAAGTGTCTTCGCCGACGAAAAGTCACGGTGCATTGTCTCTCTCCGTGGTAGTACGAAAAAACTTGGTCATTTTTATGATTTCGTCGTCGTCACGAAGAAAAAAAATAAATAAAAAAAAAATCTGGCACGAGGAGGAGATCGGAGACTCATCTGCCGTGCCGTGAGTCCTGTACTCACGCACTCGAAATAAGTGATCGTAATCGCGAGATCGTCCCTTTCGTTAATCACCCATAATAATCGTTCTCTCTCGCCATGAAATTTGTGTAATCGAGGCAACGGTCATTACGAATTTACCCGTGAAAGTATTTACGATCGAGCAACGAAGATAATTCGGTACCTGGTCAGGCTCGAATGCCTGATTTCGATTTATTTAATGCAGGCATTTTGCAACACTCCTTAAATATTCATCGATTCATCAAAAACAATATAATAAGAAATAGTATAAAAAGCGGTGATCCGATGGGTCAACGCCTGAATAATTTTATCTCGATAATTTCCTCGATCGCGCAATAGGAGTTTTGCTTCGAGATGCTCACCTTACGATTCCTAATGATCAGTCTTCTGAGGATGAGACCAACGCCAACGGCGATTGGAAACACGACGAGAGTAGCGAGAATGTAACTGACGACCGCGACGGTCTCTTGGGTCGCTATCGTATCACCATCGTGCCTCTTGGTAATGACCTCGCTAATGTTGATCGATTCCCTCGGGCTCACCGAAATCATTCCGGGCTCGAAGAAGCTACCATTGAATTCCGGACGATATCCGATGAATTCGGGTAGCGGTGTTTGATAATAAGTTGGCCTGTGCCTCGTCCTGTTCGTCTGTGCACCACCCGCAGGATAGGAATTTCCGGGGTTCGAATAATTCGACCATCTCGGAGGTCCCGAAGATTCTATCGAATCTTCTCTCCCGCTGGGTCTATTTTTCTTGGGAATTCCCGAGCCAGATCTAACTCCATCGGTGCTTACATTTTTTTCTTCATTTTTCTGATCGGTTCGCGTTCGTTCTTTCTCTGAACTTTCATTGAGCTCTGGATCGAGTGTCGTCGTCCCGAATTCAGGGTCAATTTCCTGCATCGTCGAGTTGACCTCAATGTCACTCGGAAGCTTCGTACTCTTCACAGTGCTGACACCTTCCTGAGAATCCCTTCCAGTACCGTTAAATATATCCGAAGTGTTGTACAATTGCATTATCGGAAGAACGTCGTCCTTGTCCTTGGTCTTGTCGGAGAGATTTCGACCTCTGACCTCGGGAGACCTCTCACTACCGATCGGTTTCCTCGTGACCGAAGAATTCACAGGATTCATCGTCCTAGATTGATTTTTGGCTGTAGATGAGGTCACAGGATTCTCGATTGATTCCGTCGACCTCTCGACATCCGGAATAATTGTCGTCATTACTACCTCTGGTTTTAAGGTCGTTTGGGATCTGTACATTTTCTGGATCTCCGATGGATCAAGATCTTTCGCCAGACCGAATGGCCTACTTGCTTCCGGAGTCTTGTCTCGTTTCGCTTGATCTTCGGAATCGGGCGTGACCTCGCTGGCCTCATCGTTCACCATTGTTTTACTTGGTTCCTCCAGCATTCTCGGTGTAACAGGAAAAACAGGTGGACCACTCGTTGTCGTGATCTCTACAGATTTTGGGCTTGCAAGTGAACTTGACGTGGAGGAGGTCACTGAGGTCGAAAGTGGATCACTTGGATTATCGCTGATTTTTTCACTCGTGACAACACTTGCACCGACACCACTCGAAGTGACGTTATCAGTTAGATTTGATCCGTCGATAGTTTTGACCTCGCTGTCCTCGGTCTTGGGACTCGTCGTATCTTTCTCCGCAGGTTCATCCTGTTGTCCTTCTTGTGCGAGTCTTTTTGCAGGTGAGTCCAGAGTAGTGACAGGAACTGCAGTGGTCCCAACGATCACTTCCGGAGTCTTTTCAATCATACCCAATCTCGACGCAATCGTCTGATTCATGTTTCTGAATGGATCGACCGTAACCTCGATCTGTTTTTCCGTCATCTCGTCACTGACCTCGATGAACTGTCTTCCTTCGGATCCTTCGCCCAGGGCATCCTCGTTTTTATTCGCCGGACTCGTAATCAACTGATCCTCACTGATTTCCGACACTATCGTACGATTTTCCATTGACCTCGAACCCGAGGATCTGGACTCCTCGTTGGTACCACTTTTTGAACCTCTGAACCTTCTGCTGTTGAGCAACGACGACGAAGAAGACGATGAAGGTAAAGACCCACCGGAATGCAAAGTCGATCCTCTTCTTCTTTTGAACTCTTTAACGAGACCTTCTTCGATAGTTCTCTGATTCAACACCGCACTGGCCGATTTTCGTAAATACCTTCTATCATTCCCAAAGACTTCAGGCCGATCGATACCAGCGACCTTATTTTTAATCCCTGTATGATTCCACCTCAAAGTCGATGTGATAAGAATATTTTCCGTGACCTCGTCGATTCTCTTCCGGTCTCCCTTGGTGAATGAGGTCGTTTCGACGTAATCTTCAACCCCTGCGGTCGAAGCTCCACTGACCTCGGTGGTAGTGACCGGTGTGGAAGCTGATGGCGAAGTGTTCCTCGCCGCGATACTGCTACCACCACCACCACTACCAGCACTTAGAGCATCAGCACTTCCAGCACTACCTCGATTCTGATTCTGCTGGTGATACTGTTGCCTTGCACCGAGCGAACCTTTTCTCCCTCGTTCTCCCACCAAGTAAGAAGAAGAAGAAGAAGAGGAAACAGAGGAAGAAGGAGTCTGACTACTACTGCTACTACTACTACTAGCACTCTTTATTATTGGTGTACTGGCGGTGCTCGTGATCGTGTTCCAACTGCTCGTACTGTTCGCAGTGGCTTCGCCGACGTCCGTACCGACACTGAGTTCGCCAGGCGTACGCGCCGTTTCTACTATGCCACCACTGCCGCTGCCGCTGTTGCTGTTACTCGCTCTCTGTAGAGTAGGAACAAGAAGAGGAAGCATTGGTTGCGGCGATGTTGGGTCCGCCGGTCCACCATCGGTCCTTATCTCCTGGATGCTGCCGGCGTTGGTCCTCGTCAATGCTGGACCCCGTTCCACCTCTTTCCCACTCCCATCTGTCTCTTTCTCCTCCTCGTGCTCTTCCAGTTTCTTCTGTTTCTTGTTACTCGTATTTTTCTTCTTTTCGTCCTCCTCTTCTTCGTCCCCATCGACGCTTTCCTTCTTCCTCTTATCCTCTTTCCCCTGCTGATCCACTACGACGCTTAACCCAGGTCCGGTGTAGTTGCGCAACAGTCGCGTCACGTTCGTTATCTCGTACGCGTACGCGTGTTGCTGTTTCTGTTCTGTTTTCTCCGTTGCCGATGCAGGTACCACTGATGATACCACAGGTGGTGCCTTCTCCGATCCATTCGAGACCGAAGTTGCCAATGTTGATTTCACCGCGGTTCCTGTACCTTGTGATCTGGACGAATATGGAGGTGATACAAGTACGGGGCTACTGGTGCTGGAACCGCTTATAACGCTACTGATTATACTCGTTGCAAGATAGGTCGCATGTCCGCTGACTTCAGGTCGATGAAAATCGGCAAGCCGATGCCTGGTCCGATCCTTCCTCGAATCTCCTTGATTAACGGTAACCATTTCGCCACGGTAGTCCCTTTCCGTCACCTTCTTCCCCATCGTCTCTTCCTTCTTCTCATCTTTCTCTCCTTCTGTTTCTTGTCTTCGCGTCGCAGTCGTCCCGCTCTCGATATTCGTCCCAAAGCCTATCGGCTCCGTTACCACGATTCTCAGTGACGAGTGAGCCAGACTGGTCGTAGTCGTAGTCGTGGGAATCGTAGAAGAACTCTTCGAATCCAGAGTCCCTGTGAGGTCGTTGATCGTGCTCGAGGTCAGCTTCGAATCGTTATCGAGATCGATCTTTCCCGAGACTGTCGTAGTTTCTTCGTTGGAATGAACCGATTGCCAGGTAGTTATCCTGCTTGATTTCTCGCCGTTAAATTCGTAATTAGATGTAGGTACCATTTTCACAGATGAACTTTCCATATTGATCGTCGGTTCCGAAACGGAGTCATCAATCTTCTTCATTATCGTCGATTGCACGTCATCCTTTTTGGTATCGGTCAAATTTTCACGTTGATTATCGATCGTTAATCCAAAACTATCTTTGCGTTGGTGTCTCCTTTCCTCTTTCTTGACCACCTCCGTATCTTTGTGAAACTGGGTCGAATCGGCCGCATTCCCAGTTGCGGCGTTCCCTGCTCGGTGGGCAGCAGTCTCAGCCACAGCCACAGACTCGATCTGAGCATTACTTCCTCTCTCCCGGTCGGCCACGATCGCCACCTGGTCCCTGCGAGCGTGAGCGGACGGGTCCGAGGGAAACTTGCCGCTGTTCCGCAACAAAACGCTCTCTCTCTTATCCTCCGATGTAACAGACGTGTTTCTCGCTGATTCACGAGTCAGAATAACGTTCGATACGATCGTTGGATCGGATGGTCTTACCGGTGTTTTCCTGAAATACGTTCCTGATCCAGGACTCCTGAATAAGTTCTTCGTCTTCGGTATTTTATTTCTCTCGACCGTACCGCGTTCGATAGCAATGTTCATTTCTTCGTTTATGATTTCCTCGAGTCGGGGTACCGGAATCGGTGTAGTTGTACTGAATCTTTTCATGGAATAACGTCGCCTCGAACTTGGCACACTTATCGAGGTCAGAGTCGTGTCGAGAACGGAATTATTGGTACTCGACGAACTGTTCTGATTTTCCGGATGTATCTTCTGACCAAAATAAAGAAACTGTGTCATGTCTTCGACCGGAATATTGCTCTCGACTGGTCTGAAATGATTGTACAGTGATTCGGGCATCGCAACTGTATTTTTTCTACGAGCTTCGTGTTCCAGGATTTTTTGAGAGCGAGGTAAAGTCTGTGAAATATTTTTTGTGTTTGCAGTATCGTTGATTCTCGCTCCTGAATTTATCCAAGGATTGGTCTCATTGATTCTGATGAGTAAAGAATTCTTCGTGGCTTGATCAACATCATCTTCCGGTCTCGCTGAACTTTCGAGACTCGAGGAAGTCGAGGATCCTGTCTTGACGAAACGTTCTTTATTCGTTAATTCCGCGGAATCTTCCTCGTCGTTCTCCATAACGATGGCAACCTCGTCACCGATCGGAGCTGTCACGTAGACGCCATGACGAGTTTCCTGGGCCTCGAGCATATCCAGAGGATCTTTGGAGACACTGATCAGCGGTTTTGGAGTTCGAGGTGAAGGACTCAGACCCTTCGGCACTTCGGACACTCTTTGTCCCAGAAGCTGTCGTCGTCTAGCAGTGAGGATGTTCCTCAAAGCTTGTTCCCTCTTCGCTTTCGACGAGGGGGGCTCCGCGTGTAAAGCCATTCTTCCCTGGCGATGGTCTCCGCTATTTCCATCTAGAAAAATAAACAAAAGACAGGTAAATGAATAAGCTCTGTATTTGGAACAAGAAAAGTAGAACACCGACATCGTGTAAAAAAATGAACTAGAGACGATCACGATTTCCCAATCGGGAAACCAATCGAGATCATCGGACCCAATAACGGGAATCTTTGTCGGGCGAGTAGTTTCCTGGGTTAAATATACAGATTCGATGACTCGATCGGGGAAAATTCGTGAAGGACCACCTACGATAAAACCAAGAAATCGAAAAAAGACAGAAGAAAGATCGTGCTGGTGTTCCTGATGCTGGAAGAAATCGTCGACTCACGTCGCACGAGAGGCGTTTGACTCTTCTCCGAGTGCGGTACCGCACGCTCGAGTCTGCATTTACGACGAGAGAGTTAACGGTAAGTCTCGGGAGTCCTGGGGACCAACATGGACGGGGAGACGAGCGTAAAGAGTTACGATTCATGGTTGCAAGGTCATAGGTCAGAGCTCGTGGTCCATTGGAGAGACCAAGTGCTAGATATCTTCATTCGGATGTTCACCAACCGTACGAAACGAAGCTGGTTGGATTTCTAACGATCTCACTGTGAACTTAATTATCTCGTGTAGTCTGTAATTAATTCGTAAACCAAGAAAAGCTCCTCTCGTGCTGAGGTCAACGTATCTCATTCACTCGGTAGACAAGAGATGTTAAACAAATGAAATTAGCCTCGATGCTGATTTGAAACCCATGTCTGGAGGTATCGTTGCGGAACGTAAGAGTCATTGTCACGATCGGTCGATCCGATCGCTAAGGAACGATCGATCGTGTTCTGCGAGTCTGCAGCGAGTCGTTGCTTCGAGTCACGAGGTCAACCGTGATACCGCTATATACTCTGCTCGGTACTCGATCTCTTGTATCGTACCGATCGTTTGAGACGCTGCCAAAGCCGCCGCTCGATATACAATTGGTCCATTGTCTGGCAAAGATGCAATACAGAGAATGAATCATCCTCAAATTTACGTTATTGCATTGACGAACGTAAAAAAGTTTCGAAAATTATGATTTCTCGATAGATCTGCAAAATTTGAAAACCACAATTCTCCCATTTATTTCGCAGTAACAAAAAGATGCTGCGATTCCTACTTAATCTGTACAGACGTTTGTTGTTCCCAAGCCCCATAGAATCGGTCCAGAATCAGATTACAAAGCATAAAGCCACGTGGAATCATTAATCCTGCGGTTCCCGGGTATACGATCACGATCGCTATCGGGTCCCTGCACCGTTACAATAAGATTCATGGGGGTCAAGATCACGGAGACCAGGGTTCTTGTCCGATGTGTTCGCAGGACCTCAGATCCAAACGCTACACAACAAACAGCATTGGTATCTTGTTCTTCTGAGTATACAAAATTCATTGATCCTTTCTGTCCGACCTCACCTTTACCAACAAACTATTACTTCTCACGGTTCACATACAATAATTGATCAACTTATAACTATCCTAACGATCCAAACGAGGCGGCATCCCGTCGTTACAGTATTTGTCAAAGATCGTCAATGACGAGCCACCGCGTACACATTATAAGGGACTGCATATATATACCTATATGTATACATACATACATATACATATATATACAAACGTCCTTCTAAGAGCATACAGGATGTATAATGGTCTCCCGCCAGGCCATTACCAACAACGTTTTCAACGTGTGCTCGTGTCTGCAATTGCATACATATTCGCTTCGTGGCTCCGTAGACCTCGGTATATTCCATATACAGGATCGTGTAGCTATACGTCTCGGCTGTACGAGTATACACGCTCTCATATTTGCCCTCGGGGTACTTACACCCACGCAATCGTAAAATATACATTCCCTGGTGGCGTTCCGTGTCCGGTAAGTATGATCTACGTACGCAGTCCGGCTGGACCGCGCTCTCTGTTTCTCTCTCTCTCCGTTCGTTCCTCTTCGCTTCCTTCTGCCACGAGACTGCATTGGTGCAGTTACACAGATGCTACAAACGAGAGAGAAAAGAGCGCGTGTACGCGTTTAGCGCAAACGCGCCTATCCAGTACCGCACCGGGTTCTTCGTATATTTTCATCTCGCTCGGTCCATTCGTGTTATCCTCGTCTCTGATGGTGTGTAATGCCGCTCCTGCTGCTGTTCCAGCTTCTGAAACTGCGGGGAGTAGCAACCTGTGTCGGACGTCCAGGTTTCTCTCGCCCTCCGAGGACTCACGTGTACGGTAGATATAATATCATAGGTGCGGTACAGAGAAGAGGCAAGCTCTTCGTAAATCATAACCGAGCTGACGTTACGTCGTGTCTTCTCGCTTTGCTTCTCGCTATTTTGTCACGCGAAAGTAACGGCTCGAGGATAAACACGTTTTACTTAATCGTTTTAACGTAAAACCAAATTCTTCGCTATCCGCATCTTCGTGTCTGACAGTTACAAATTTTTACTACTTTGACTTTCGTATCTCGAAAGATACGTTCGAAAGATCATCAACACATGAAATAACGTGCATAAATATATTTTTCGAAAATGAAGTAAAATAACAATGTTTCGAGAGACTGAAGTGTTGGAAGAATAGAATTACGAAGAGGAGGAAGAGAAATCGGAAAGAATAGTATAGACATGTTTCGTATAGCGATACAGCTGTAACGAGGCGAAATTTACAACGACATAAAAGTCGAGCCGCCCTTCTCGCCTCGTTAAGCCAACACTGCAAGGCTCTATTCCCGAGATACCTGTATATTCGTCTAACATACAGATCCCTCGAGTTTTGGTCGGCGTCTGTGAGTCGGCCGATCTCTAAAACTCGACGGACTATCGCGTCGGACCCCATGCGGGGCTTACCTCCTGAGATATTAGACTTGAGAGTCTCAAAGCTCGTTCGGAGATCTTGCACGAGCGACGAGTCAACTGCGATGCATATAACACGAAATGCACACAAATGCATTCTCAGCTTGTTAAGCGACCGAGTCATTGAATGGCTGAGAAGCTTCGTCTTCTATTTATTTATTATTAAAATAAGATTAGCTTATACGTGTCGGAAAGATAACGGCAAGCTTGTATATATATATAAAAGTTGGTGAAATAATTCACGGAAAAATTCCAATATAGTTCTTTAAGGATTTGGATTCTCTCGGAGAAGTCTCGGAGATATGGTTTCAGATTTCATATACCAGCAGCTTGGTACAGCGTCGTCTCTTCGTGTGGGACCAGGCGAGGACGAATGAAAAAAAATGAGAACGACACTGACCTCGCTAACTCATGCACTCATGCCCGCGTGCACGTTTCGTAGCTGCATGAAACGTTTACTACGATCCTTTCGTTCTTCTCTTCGGTCTTTATGCGGTCACGTAGCAACGATAACCCCGCGCGACTGCGACTCTCCGAGAGTCGGAGTCGGTTGCACAGTGCATAGTACACTGCTGTATGCACACAGGATCAGCACAACGAGCCGACAACGCGGTTTGTCTCGTTTTTTATTTCTGGACCGCGCGCATCAGGCCACCTCGAAAACATTTTGCCGCTACTAAATTTTATTCCGCGCCAAGATTTAACCTCGAGACGACGACCCCGAAGAGGTCCAGTGTGTGTCATATAGATCCAGATTGCAGCTGAGGTATCAAAAGTGTCGAGATACGACCGAAGGATAGATAAGAAGATTGCAGACTCCACGACAGATCTTCTTGGAGAGAAAATGTGAGAAATTTTTGTTAAAAATATTGACCAGATCTGATCCACATTGGAGTTGAGCTATCAAGAGTGTCGAGATACCATCGAAGGACAGATACGAAGATTACAGACTCCATGACAGATCTTCTTACAGAGAAAATGTAAGAAATTTTTGTTAAAAAATTGAGCAGATCAGATCCAGAATGGAGCTGAGCTATCAAAAGTGTCGAGATGCGATTGAAGGACAGATAAGAACATTAAAGACTCCACAACGGATCTGCATAGAGAGAAGAAGTAAGAAATTTTCGTTGAAAAAATTGAACAGATCAGGTCCAGATTGGAGCTGAGCCATCAAAAGTATCAAGATGCGGTTGAAGGACAGATAAGAACATTACAGACTCCACAACGGATCTGCATAGAGAGAAAAAGTAAAACATTTTTGTTGAAAAAATTGAGCAGATCAGATCCAGATTGGAGCTGAGCTATCAAAAGTCTCAAGATGCGATTGAACGACACATAAGAACATTACAGACTCCACGGACAAATCTTCTCAGCAAGTAAAAGTAAGAAATTTTCGTTGAAAAAATTAAGGATAAACAAAATTTTAAGTAAATTAAAAAAGAATATGATAACAGAGTGGGAACAAACCTAAGTAGGAAAGATAGCCGGTAAGAATGATAAGAAAAAGAAAAATGCAACAGAAGCTCGAAGATAAGCCAGTCGAGATTCACGAGTGAGATTCCTTTGTTTCGAGAGAATTTTCTTCGAAGGGCAGTTCCCTTAAGGTTTGCTATAGAAAGTGCAACTGTTCTGGAGAGCACGACTACAACGATGCACCGACAAATGCAACAGCAAATGCAACGGTGCAACGGACCCAAAGTCCACGAAGATCTCGCCCTGTGAACTCTCTATTCCTCGTTCCTCGGATGCTGGACCGCATTCCAGTCTGTGTCAGATTTCTCTAATAATTCCAAGTTGTCCCAAGTTCCTCTCGATGCTCCTACTTTTCTCCGAACAACATACGTACGATATCGCAATCTCCTTCGATGTACATAATATCGTTCCTCCCATAAGAACCCTTAAAGCAAAACACCGGTATACATAAGAGAACCAACAATTTGAGACAAAAGATTTCCAGGTCAGTCTCGGTGTCTCGCGTGGATCGCTGCACTCTGTGCAATTCTCCGTTTCACTTCTCCGGGCACTCTCTTCTCCGTGGCGAACGTTGCGACGCCTTATGTAAGATCCATCGCGACGAAGAAACGAGCCGGAGAAGGTGAAATATTGCCGGAGCACGTGAATAGAAGAAGGAAAGAAAAGATGCGATCTCGGAGCATCGCAACGCCACTTGAACCGAGAAAGACTGAGATAGACGAAGAGCGAGTAGAGACGATACAAGTCCCTTTGCTATGCTGAGCTCGCGAGGCTCGCCGTTCCGCCAATTTGACGCAATCAAGGTCCCACGTCCGCTCTTAATCAATCTCCCCCTCCCTTTCCCTCTCCCATTCTACCTTTCCTTCACCTGCCCTGCTGCATCTCCTTCGCTTCTCAACCCCCCCCCCCTTTACCACGCTTCTTTGATATCGGGAAAAATGCAAATTGCGAGTAAAGCTACCCGCGAGCTCTTGAGAGTGGTGGGTTCGCAGTTATTCATGCGGCCGAAGACTTGGTAGCTTTTCTGCCTGTGCGCTATCTGGCTGTGGTGTAGGTATAATACTTTTGCGTAAAGAATATATATATATATGTATAGCATGTAACTGAAGTATGTACCTCGAGCAATGTTCTTTTTTGCTCGGCTTCCTCCTCCTTCGGTACGCTATAAGTTCCTGTACGCTATATATACGTACTGTACACTTTACCTAAGATATTCTAATAAAAAAATCGTGTTTTCACAGTCCGCTGGGCAAGTCTCGAGACCGGACACTCATCTTTATTCGTGTATAGGATGTATAGCAGAAATGTAGTATAATGTAGTATATGCTGATGGGAGCGAAGAGAATTTATTCTCGAGCACGAATTCGTGAGGCGAACAAGAAAAGAAAGAAATGCAAGATAGAATAT
>JABMBT010007918.1:0-16707 GCA_018906895.1 Odontocolon sp. PSUC_FEM 10030002
TTTTTTTGTTTTTTTATAAAATGGTCCATTTTGCCCTGGTCTTCGATTGCAGTGCGAGGACAATGCGATCTGATCTCATCGTATACGATGATTGTCTCCGGAATATCGCGTATAAGCATTCAAAGGGCACTGGCACAAAGCAGCAAGCGTCCAGCCTTCTCTGGACATAACCCAGCTAATGGATCGTTCATTTTTAGTGCGCATTTCTCGTTGACGCTCGCGACCCGATGTTGAGAGAGAGAGGCTCTCGTGGCTCAGTTTTCCGTGGCTTTCGCTACGAGAAGCGAAATGTTCAGAAATAAAACGATTCAGCGATGGACTGATTTGAACAGAACTCAACAAATTTTATGTTCGACCTCAAACTTTCAAGAAATTAATGGCAAAGTGATTAAAATATGAATCAGAAAAAGATTTGATTTTCTAATTGGTTTTTCTAACGGATTTGTGGAGCGTCAATTGGTTTTTATCTGATATTTAAAAAATGTTTCATCCATATAGTCAGATCGAAAGCTTATATGGAATAAGAATTTTAGTTCGACGGCATTGAAAATATTGAGACTCATAAATTTAAAACTTTCTGTTTCGAATTTATTTTCTTATCAATTGTTATCAATTGTTTCATTAAAAACCGATTTCTTGCCGATCGATTCCTTATCAATTGATAAGGATTGATAAGGATATTCCTTATCAATTGATCCATAAA
Organism: Odontocolon sp. PSUC_FEM 10030002; assembly: GCA_018906895.1. NCBI lineage: Eukaryota > Metazoa > Arthropoda > Insecta > Hymenoptera > Ichneumonidae > Odontocolon > Odontocolon sp. PSUC_FEM 10030002. The sequence continues at coordinate 704 of JABMBT010007918.1, forward strand.
AAATCGATACATTACCAACCGATTCCTTATCAATTCGTCAAATCAATTTCCTGATAAACAAACATTTCCTCGTTCAAGGACCTTAAAAATGCAATAACCTTATCACAACCAACGATATTTCCATCTACCACAATTTCCGACAATTTTGTCAGCGCGTAATAAATTTCTCATTCTCATCCTAGCGTTCCTCTTTAATCAAATAGGCGATAAATAAAAAATCGAAAAAAATCGATTTTCCGGATCTGTGCGAACTATATATCTCGTTGCATCAAAATCTAAGCTTACGAAATACCACCGCGTCCGTTTTTTCCCTGTCACTCGTTTTACGAGGGTGTATCTCGTTCTGCCTATTTACCGGACACGCTTGCCTCTTTATCTCGACGTTTTTTTTTCCTCGATAATATGATCGGTTATCCGGTTTCTGTTCGGTCGCTATACCTACGTATTTACGGCATGCCGGAGATATACCAACCATTTATTCCGTTTCCTTGCCTCCCACCTCATGTCCTGCTTATCGAAGCCTGCGCTCGTAAACTTGGAAAAATCCTCGATCGTCCGGTTGCTCTTTTCCCACAGACTTCGCAAATACGGGTAGACCGTCGATTTTTTTTCTCACTTTTTTTCCTGAGCCGATCGACTGCGAACTGTCAAAGTCGCCGGAGACGTTCGATCGAGGTTCACACTCGATATTACATATTTCACAAAAATCATTCCCATGAATCAGCTCATGGAATAAAATTTGATATATCGACTTCTGATAACGTTGCGATTTATTAAAAAAAAATAAGGATTGTCAATACAAATTTGGTAAATCCTTAATGTATATATAATAAAAGTCCTTAATGTTTTTTCAAAATATCAACATATTCCAATCGTAAAAAAAATTAAGGATAGGCAACAAAAGTTGAATTAATCGAATTAAAACGTCATAGGATCAATCGAATAGTCATTAAAGATGTTTTATTATTTCATAGATTTTTATCTAAATCTTGTCTATGAATATCACCCACATTTATCCAGGGGGGGGGGGATTCAGAAAGCTGATATTATAATGTCAGAAGGAATGTCTGACAACGTTGAGCGAGAACTGCTGAAAGTGATTATTTGAACGTCGACCGCGACATGCTCCATTGCTTTCACGCTCTAAGATTCCTCTCGCTCGTTTACACCCAGACATCCGTAAAACCGTAATTCCCTCAAACCGTTTTGTACCTTCAATAATAACCAGTTGTAAAATATATCGGAAAAAGAAGTTGAACAATTTAGAGTTCCAAAAAAAAAATATGTATTTCTTTGTATAGTAATTCTACGCAAATGTACGTTTCTGTAATGTAACTTTTATTTTCTAGGTATCGCTTTTTGTTTTTCCCTCGATCGTCTCTCTATTTTGCGGGACTTTAGTCTCCTGAGATGTAGTCTCTGGAACTTTAGACTCAAGGACTTCAGTTACCGGGACTGTAGTCTTCAGGACTTTAGTCTCCGGGACTTTAGTCTCCGGGACTTTAGTCTCCGGGTCTTTAGTCTCCGGGACTTCAGTCTCCGGGATTTTAGTGTCCAAGAATTTAATCTTCGGAACTTTGGTTTTTGGGGCTTTTGCTTCCAGAGCGTTAGTCTCCGGGACGTTAGTCTCCAGGACTTTAGTCTCCAGGACGTTAGTCTCCAGGACTTAAGTCTCCAGAACTTTAGTCTCCGGGACGTTAGTCTCCAGGATGTTAGTCTCCAGGACTTTAGTCTTCAGAACTTTAGTCTCCGGGACATTAGTCTTTGGAACTTTGGTCTCCGGGACTTTAACCTCTCCGGGATTTTAGCCCCTCCAGAACTTTAGCTGATTCCAGACTTTAGTCTCTCAGGACTTATAGCGTATTGTTTGTTCTCCCGTCTTGTAGACGGCAGCTGCGAAATATTTATTTAAGAGAGAGATATGTATAGCTAGAGACTTTATTACGAATTTACGTACGAGAGAAATTGAAGAAGAGAGAAATAACGTACAACTACATATACAGAAGGCAAAATACGAAAATCAATAACAGATGCAAATGGAATATGAGAAATTCAAACGCGTATATATCTTCGTACTCGGGAAGTATGTATTCGGTAAAAAAGAGTAAGCGAATTGCGTTTAATACAGTACACAGAGCGGAAGGACATTGCCAGGAGTAGCAGAAAAAGCAATGAGAACGATATGTCTTTATAAAACATAAATCGTACAGTGATTGGCCCACCTGAATTATCAAAAGTACAGTAATTGGCATACTTGTTTCTTTTTCTGACCAACACAATTCGTTATAGTGACTGCCAATCACTGGTTCGTGTGGCAAAGAATTTGTACCAATTTATTTCAACGTAGGAAGTAGAACTGCGTGTGTACATAAACGAACGAGGGGGCTCTCTCTCTCTATTATCGCAACGGGAGAACGGGACGCTAATGTTTAAATCGATAATACCTCGTCGGCTCTGGAGAACGAACTTGAGAATTGCTCGATTCCCTCACTGGTGTCTATGTGGCTCTTCCTGGTTCACGTTTCGAAACGAGAAGAAAAGGATGTGGAACGAAAAAGAAGAACGAAACGATACGAGGAGAGAAAGACAAACGAAGAGCGGAGGAAGAAAGGACAACGAAAAGAAACATCATTTCTTCGGAGAGTACTGTGAAAAAGAAGAAGAGGGAGAGACGAGGAGAATAAGGAAGACGAGAGAATGAGGGAGAGAAGAAGTTCCCTTGTGGTCCAGAAATCTAACTGGTTTGATAAAGCTGTGGTACGCGGATAAAAGGGGCGGGGGAGGGGGAGGTTTCTCTGATGGTTAATAGTCCGTGGAGAAACGCTTTGGCTCGTTACTTTGATATATTTCTGGCAATTACATTTTTTTTAGAGATGCCTGCTACATGAATTAAGTATTATCATTAGTGGGGATCTTTTTTGGTGTGAAAATGGCAGTAATTTTAGGGTCATATTTTTCATTATCATCCTAAGATCGTGGATCGTTGGCAGTGAAAGGGAAATCACCAATTTTTAATTAAAAGTTGGTTGATACAATGAGATTAATAATTATTCGAAGAATTATGCTAATGATACACTTTGCAGTCATTTCGATCTGTGATTTATTCAGAAATCAGAAAACAATTGATTTCTGATTTTTGATTTATAGATGCTGCAATGTCTGCGTAGAAATAACTGCACACCTGCATCTCTAAATCATCGGTCGAATCTTGCTATAAAATCATTGAATAGCACTATTTCTGTTTTCCATAACAGTTGGATATGAAAACGTATATGTGTGTTTTTTTATTTTTATGTTTATCTCGCTTTTGCGTTCTTGGTACTTATTATTCCGAGCCTCTCGTTTATCGCGTCGATCACGATCTATTCCGCATATTTCAACTCGCAGCAGGTTTTCGCAGATGGAAATTTTTATCAATGCATTAGAGACGCCCGCTTGCCATCGCAGGTAGACTTATCGATGGACGTTACGAAATATCAGTGCACATTGTGCGTGGCGAACAAACGCGCTACCATCATGGACGGTATAAATTTTCTTAGCGCCGTATGGCGTGCGAGAAGACTATAATAATAGTATAAAATCGAAAACGGAGCTTGGTCGAAGTGTCGTAAAAAAAAAAAAATGATAGAAGTGCATTTCATGATAAAGATCGTAGCGAAGCGAATCTGCGCTGGGATTGTTGGTTACCATGAACTATTTCATTCCTGAGATTGGTTGACTATAAATGATTTGTTGGGGGAAAAGTTGGAGAAAAGTTTAGAATGGTCAAGGCTGTTGATGTACGTTTTAGTAGAAAAATGAATGGGAAGAATCGAAATGGTTACCATTAAGCTGTTATGACAAGTTTGGATCCAATAGGACCACAAAAGTTACCTAAACCTGACATAACAGTTGAAAAAGACTCCACTTCGGATCTTGGAACTTTTACTTGGGAGATTCCCGATGAATGTTCGAAAAGTCGAAATTTAGACATTTGGTCTGAAATGACCCATGATGACCACTAAAAAAGCAGTCATCAATATTTAGGATCCAAGAAGATCAACTTTGGATCAAAGTGATCACAGAAGTGTCCTAATTGGCAAAACATTTAGAAAAAGGCTCCACTTCGGATCTTGGAACTGTTACTTAGGAAATTAGCGATGAATGTTCTAATAGTCGAAATTTATACCTTTGGTCTGAGATGACCCATGATGACCACTAAAAAAGCAGTCATTCAAATTTGGGTTCCAAGGGGACCACATTGCTTTCAAATCACCACAAAGATGACTCAAATGGCAAACCCGTTGCAAAAAAGTTCGATTTTTCACGAAACGTACAATTTAGACATCCACCAACCTACATTTGATACGAAGAAGGTTAAAATGAACGGAAAAACCTACCCATGAAATACGTAAACCTAAAGTTAATAAATCAGGCAAAGCATCAAAGCTGTCATCTTTCAAATTTCATTTTATGTTTAGTGGCGTACCAAGCAGGTACCGAATCAGATTTCAGACCTTCAATTCCCTAGGCCGAAAAATGGATCCATTCCATGTGGAAGCTTTATAATCCATATGTACGTTGGCAGTTATGCTTTGCTATCGCAGGACTACATTTTCTCTGGAAAACCGAACGAGGCTATTTTATGACACCAAGTTCTATCGAGACGAGGCAAAAGCTACGATAGAGTGCTGGCCAAGCGCTAAAGAACACTGCAGTACTACAATGCCCGTTTATCTTTATCGTCGCTTTGCGCTACAACGGTTCATCGCGATATCCCTTCGATTCGTAGGGGCGATACGAAATGAGAACGAAGCCTGTGGGAAACCAAGCGCACCGATGTACAAATCTAGACTTTAGGATTTGGGCTAACCACGGTGAAGGCTTTCGGGGGAAAATGGTCAGCCTCGAGCTATTCGAGCTAGCTAGGAATGCCTTCAATCTCGGCAGCATCGCCTCCCGAAAACTCGTTTCCGCATCCGGTTGGAAAGAAGAATCAGGGCGAAACCATCATGATGACGGTTACCGAAATTTCTCGGCAGAACAACGAAAACCAAGGGATTTTCTTCGATCTGAACGGATGCAGTCTCTTTTGCTTTTATCTGTCACGATGTCAAACTTTTGTCCAAAACTCGAAATTTCAAGATGCTACCATCCTTCTGCAAAGTGTTTTGTCCAAATTGGACAAACCCAATGACCATGAACCGATTCCCCTAGACCAATTTCATTAGTTTTCATTCAACGAACTTTTTGCAGCCATTTTTTTAAAACGTCAAAACTTAACCTCAAAATTCTCTTCGACAATTGACACGTAGATCCAACCCTAATCACTTTATACGCAATAGAAGGTCACAAGCGACCATAACGTCATTTGAAGTTCTTAAAAGTTTAATGTACTTGTGGCAAGGTATAGTTTCAAAGAAGCATGAAATGCAAAGCTAAACATTAACCAAGACTGGTGTGGCACATTGTGAAAGGAAAATGTGGTGGAAAAGTCTTTGGTGTACATTAGTCCTCCAACTGTTCATAGCATTAAGTACCTCTAGGTGGAAAGGATGAAGAAATAATAAATGGTGAAAAAAATGACAGAAAGAGAATTCAGTACGAAGTAGTATATTACAAACTTAAAGAAAAGTTTGCGTGGCGATGTCAACGGTAATGCTCAATATCCGGTAGTAAAAGTGTACGTTTGAGGAGGGGGTGAGGCTCTTTACATTATTGTTTACTTGGAGAGAAGTTCGAAGCAGTTATAGGTATCGGCATGTAGCTCAGTGTTGCACCTTACCCTACAAGGCAGGGAAAGAATGTTTACTCGCGTGGCTGTCCTTCTTCTATCTAGTGCGGAAGCAATAATATCGTGGTGCCAGTAAACTTTTTATCCTTCCTTCCGGCACTCCAGGAGTAACAGCAGCACCACCAGCAGCCTGCTGTTCACTATCTTTCAGTCTCCGTTCTCTTCTTTCCCTCTTACTGTTCTCTCTCAAGTGTATATTGCACATAGCACCTTCCATCTTCAATTCTGAACAACTCTTCGCCAGGCGTATTCTTCTGTATTTTTTTATGAGGCACTTGAACAAGGCAGCCGGTCACAGCTACGAATTGTTTTATCGCACATTAAGTGAAATGTGCAGAAGCAAAGGAGAGGTTGATGTTGATGATGATGATGATGATGATGATGACGTGTGGCAAATTGGAAGGGTACGAATGAAATAATTCTGTGAATAAAAGAAATAGAATGGTTTCGTGAAACATCTTTGAGGGTGCTTGAAGGAATATGATGAATGTAAGCATATTTTATGAAGTAGTGCTAAATGTATCAATTTACAGTGTATGAACCTTATAACAACACTTTGCAATTTTTGTTATAACTTTTGTGTGAACAGAACATGTAATTTTTATCTTGGTTGCCTATTACGTGAAACATGAAATAGAAATGGAAAGATGATGATGATCATCAAGATGTGTAGCAAATGGAAGGGTGCAAGATGAAATAATTCTGCAAATGGAAGAGAAAGAATGCTGGAGTAAAACATTTTTGAAGGTGTTTGAAGGAACATGATGAATACCATATTTTTTTAAATGGTGCTCAATGCACCACTTTGTGGTTCATTGTGTATGAAACTTATAACAACACTTTGCAGTTTTTGTTATAACTTTTGTGTGAACAGAACATGTTGTAATTTTTACCTTGGTTGCCTATTACGTGAAACATGAAACAGAAATAGAAAGATGATGATCATCATCAAGATGTGTAGCAAATGGAAGGGTGCAAGATGAAATAATTCTGCAAATGGAAGAGAAAGAATGCTGGAGTAAAACATCTTTGAAGGTGTTTGAAGGAACATGATGAATACCATATTTTTTTAAATGGTGCTCAATGCACCACTTTGTGGTTCATTGTGTATGAACCTTATAACAACACTTTGCAGTTTTTGTTATAATCTTTGTGTGAAGAGAACATGTGGTTTACTTGATGGAATTTAAAACAGAAATGGATAGGATGATGATGACATGTGGTCTACCACATCATGGTACTTTGTGCATAAATCGTATAACACCTCTTTGCAGATTTTGTTACAACTTTATGCAAACAGAACATATGGTCAATGTTGACTAACCAATGTGTAATTTCCATTTCTACCGCCGTTGCATCTTTAAATACATCAAAACGTTAGTACTGTTCTATAGCAAATTTTGCAACCGAGGCATTCTCAGAACAAGTGTTGCCATTTGAAATCAGCGCCATTAGATACTTTGTTCAGATTACTTATCGACTAAATAAACTTTTTCTCCCACGCTCCTGTACCCACGGCCATTAAACATTTTTTGGGACAATTATGTCTATTACCCTAATTTAAAGAACAGTGAAACCTGTTAGAAAAATAAATAATTGAGCATCAATGACGTCTTTCTTTGAGTTCATGAAAACTTGGCATTCCTACGAAAGTCTCATCTCGTACACTCTCGCTCTCTGTCCCAAATGTATATTTTCCAATCTCAATTCCTTTCTAGAGTGAGGCTACAGTAAAGTGAGACAGATTCATGGTGAGACTCAATGAACGTCGGAATCGATTTAACGAAAAAAGAAAAACATTGCCAGCGAGGGAGGATCAACTTCCGCTTCCGAGCAAGCAAGATCGACTGTTTTGATGTCCCAAAAAAACGGAGGAAATTGAGAAGTAATATCTCTGTACAATCGTCGTCTGTTCGATGAAAAGAAATAATAAGTTCGCAAAGTGACAGCGAACTTTATGACTGATCATTTTACGAAATCTCAGCAGAACCAGAAGGAAAGATCTCGTTCGCTGGTTGCGATATTATACGATCAACCGGAGAGGCCCCGAAGCGCTCCGGAGAGTTCTCGGTTCGACGCGCATTATGACGACGATTAAAACATTGTTCGGGATCGTAAACGACATTGGTGCTTAGCACCGCTTCGGACAATCGAAAGTCCTACTGTAACGAGATATAATATCGAGTCTCGGAGGGGCTTCTATAAAAGTACGTTGCCACTTGGTTTTGGTATCCAGTCGTCCGCTGCTGGCTGCATCCGAAATACACAGCAATGCCGGCTACGTGGGTAAGTAATTCCGAATTACTTTTAATATATATCATTTAACCAAATTTGTTAGTTGTTCCAAAAAAAGAAAAAAAAACCGGAGTGATCGGGGTTAAATGGAACGCCGGGGTCAAATGGGACAGTTGAACATAATTCGGACACAGGGCTGAATACAATGCCGGGGTCAAATGGGACAGTTGAGCACAATTCGGATACAGGGATGAATGGGGCACCGGGGCGAAATGGGACAGTTGAGGATGAATCAGTTATGGGGCACAATGGGGCAATATTCAGACACAGGGTAACATGGGACAGTCGAGTATCAAAAAAAAATTAAATGGCGGTAAAATAACGCATTCTCCGGGAATTTTCTGTCAGTAGTGTCGTTTTACTCCGGATCCCCTCATTCTAACTTACTGGGCAAAATTTTTTAAGCACGTACATAGTATATTATTTTTGGGTACCAATTTGAACTATGAACGTCAGCGATGAGTACCGGAAAACGAAACTACTGTTCTAAATTGTGAGATGGTGAAGGGATGACAAGGTGGAAAGCAGGAAAGTTTTCGAGGGTGCGATTGGAGAAGAGCAAGTGGTGGATAAAATGATGGAACGTGGGAGATACGAGATATAAATCGTACTCGGTTCAACTCTTCCACTCTGATCTCACCTTTGAGATCGTGCAAAATAGAGCTTCGTCCTTCTCTTTTTTGGGAGGGATGTAAAAGTGTCTGGCGCCTACGGGACTCCGTGAAGAGGTAGAGATAGAGATAAAAGTAAAGAGAAAGAACAGAGAATAATCGGATAGAGAATTCAAGAGAGAGATGAAAAGCTTACTATCCTAGCATTCCAATTAAAAAACAAAAATCTTCCCTCGGGAGAGGCGATAATTTTTCGACGACTTATACATGGAACGTTGTGTGTTCTACACGCAATGTTGTCTGCACTTCTGTCCCTGATGGCGAGGAAGGGAGTAGCAAGTCTTGAGAGTCACAACCATCCCCTTGAAACCATCCCCTATTAATCCCGCTTAGAACGTGCTCGAAGTTACTAATGGGCCAAGTCGCGATATAGCCCAAGGAACGAGAAGCAGTCAAAAGAAAGGAAGTAAGAGAGACGAAAGACAAAAGGAAGTCACGCAAACATTCCAAGAGCAACGAGAGGAAAACGAAAACTAACGCAAGCGTGCGGGTATATCCTTCGTAGGAATTGCTTTGTCGTTGATTAAATTCTGAGTTATTAAATTGGAGTTGTATTTCTACGACATTTAGCACGAGATGCGTAACGAAAAATAGTGAAGATAAATCGAAGTAGGTCGGTTGGAGCGGTAAAGAAAGAATAGCAGAATTGACAAAGCTCCGCAAGAACTGAGTTATCTTATGCAAAGTGGAGGAGAAACGGGGGTATACTGGGAAATGATGGAATTAAATTTTATGCACGTTAACTCGTAAGATTGTCGGTGAACCTCCTTTGACCCTGAATTGGTGAAGAGTAAGGCAAGTACCTAGCTGAAGCTTAAACGAGGGTCTTTGTTTTCGTTTGAGAACAGCTGAAGGTTAAAAAAGGTTCAACTCGATTTTAAGGGTTTAATGAAAATGTTGGTTCGGAGTAGTTATTTTTGTATAATAAGTGCGAAAAGGTAAATTTTGCAAACAGCAGGTTTTGTAACACCTTTAAGGAAAGTTCGATTTTCGATGGTTGTGTGTGGAAAGGGCCAATTCCTGCACCAGTGCGGAAAAAGTCTATTCCCACACTGCGCGCATGCGCATTGCCTTGCACAGCTGCGTTATTGTGTTCATCACGTTGTGAGAGAATTGGCTCCAAAGGCATCGAAAATTGAAGGTTTCGTGTGACAATTGGACTACGTGGCTATTGAACGATTCAAGGTTGGTAATGTGTTGAAATTGGAGGTTATCCAGATACCCCTCATGCCCCTATACTATATGAAATCATAACATTGTTAAGAAATCAATTGTTAACTGATGTAAAATTTATCGGATCATATCTAATTATATTTAATAACTTATTGGTACAAATCGAATGTATGTGAATTGAGAGCAAGCACCAAAAAGGCGTAGAAAGTTATAACGCTGACGTAGCAGAGGTAACCATGGCGCAAAATCGTTTTCGATTTCGACTATCGTTTATACGGTCGGCGTGCGACCTGGCCTCACTTTTCACACTACTGCTGGTTAGAATCAGTAGGAAACTACTACTACTGGCAGCGATAATCGGACGGGTGCGACCGGAGCCTCGATTTACCGGATATTATCTCGTTCTTCCGCTCGAACGTGCATCGAGCGACGACGAACTCTCCGGGGTTGGTCCCTCGGTCCTCTGCTCGGGCATTCGGTTTCGTACTTTACAACCCTTTCTACACTTCCATCCACTCCCTACTCGCTAATCCCGATGAACGATTCTCACTCGTCGTCAACAAAACCTCGTATTACTAAATGATCAGTCCAATCGAGTTTTTGTTCCTTATGGACTTGGTCTGGATAAAGTGATGTCACGTACACACGTTACACTTTACTGTCAACAGGCGTGGTTTACTGTCTTGGCCGTGTTAGCGACCGGGACTGCCGGTCTACCGGATCCTAGAGGACGGGACCAGGAGCAAGTTGCGGAAACGATAGTAGAAACGGTGATCCCAATTACCGCGGCGAACGATGAACTCGTCAGGTTACCGAGAGATCTGCAGCCACCGCAGCCGTTTGGGATTAACGCCGCGGCTGATATTTTGCAAGCAGTGCCTGATGAACAACTGGTAATTCAATTGTTTTAGTCGACATTCACTTCCAATCAAATGCGAAATTTGGTTCATTCTTTATGTGATGTATTATAATCATGGGAATTGTAGATCGAGAAGAAGAATCCACAAAAACGACAGTTGGGTGGCTTCGGAGGTCTCGATTTTCAACAAAGTTCTCTCAACCCTGCGGTTGGTTCAATAGGATCATCGACTTTCGCTTCACCTCAATTGAAGAGCAATGCAGTACCGAGTATCAAGATATCGAACAAATCTTCCAAATTAGCTGACAGTTTTGGGACACCGGGCATCCAAGAGGCGCTTCGTCGTGATAGTCATCATTCAGCCTCGTTCCATCATAGTCATCATCATGGACATGGCCACGATCATCATCACGAACATGGTCACCACGAGAAACATGGTCACCATCATGGGCATCACTCGAAGCACGATCACGGTCATCATCATAAGCATGAACACGGGCATCACCACAAACATGGTCATGACCATGGTCACAAGCACGATCATCACGAAGAGCACAAACATCACGAGGATCATCATCACAAGCACGGTCACGACCATAAACATGGTCACAAAGAAGAGCATCACGAAAGCCACCACGAGGATCATCATCACAAACACGGCCACGATCACAAACACGGTCATGATCATAAACATGATCATAAGCACGGTCACGATCATAAACATCACGGTGCACATGCTCATCATCATGGTCACCAACATCACTCCAAGCATGAACATCACGAGGAGCATAAGCATCACGGTGAGCATCATCATCACCACAAACATAACCATCACAATGAGCATCACCACCACCACGATCATCACCACGTCAACGAGCATCATCATCACCATTCGCACAAGGAAACTGAGAGCCATCATCATCATCACGGCCACGAGCACAAAGAAGACCACAAGCACGAGCATAAGCAGGATCATCACCACAAGCATGGTCACGATCACAAGCACGGTCACAAGGAGGATCATCATCACAAACATGAAGAGGATCATCATCACAAGCACGGCCACGAGCACAAGCACGGACATCACGAGGATCACCATCACGGTCATCACCAAGATCATCACCACAAGCACGGCCACGAACACAAGCACGATCATCACGAGGATCATCATCACGGACATCACGAGGAACACAAACACGGTCATCATGAAGATCACAAACACAAGCATGGTCACGAACACAAGCATGCCCACAAGGAAGACCATCATCACGGTCATCACGAGGATCATCATCACGGCCATCACGAGGATCACAAGCATCATCATCACGAGGACCACAAACACGGTCACGAACATCACGAGGAACACAAGCATGGTCACGATCATCACCACAAGCACGGCCACGATCACAAGCACGGTCATCACGAGGATCATCACCACAAACACGGCCACGATCATCATCACAAACACGGTCACGACGAGGGACATCATCACTCCCACGGTCATGGACATCATCATGACCACAAAGGTTTTGAGGATCATGGACACAGTCACAGTTACACCAAGGGTTTTGATGGCCTCGGAGGACATGTCTTCGACGAAACGAAGAAACACGAGGAATACCTGTTCCCAGATGAGAGTGCACCGATCGCATCAGCACCAAGTGCAGATGGCCAAGTCATACTTGACCTCAAGAAAGAAGCATCAAAGGTCTCCGAAGCGGTATCAACTCCACCATTCACGATTCAAGTCTGAGCATTTCGCTTCAAATGCAACCGGTTACGATCAATATAACTCTACGACTCTAAGTTCTCCACGGCTAATCGATCATCATGCAGTCGCTGCCGGATGATATCACAGATGATACTCAATCTGGCGAGCGAGCTCGCGGCATATCATCCACTCAACACACATCCTGCACGAGCTTTCACAGCCTATATTCCTCGTAGTAGCCAATTAATGATATGATTGAGAAAGTGTCCTAACCTCTCTCAATAGTTCCGTAAAAACAAAACGAGGATAACCAAACGCTGAGAGTTAACTTCATGGTAAACTGCTCGAGGTGTTGGTTATTCCAGGATTAATTTCGTTGTTTATTGCTAATGTCGTTATTACGCTGTCGTTATAATCTATTGTGTTCTGTTTATGTTTGATTATTACATTGTTTCTTTCTTCGTTTCTACTAGAATACTGTTTACTTTCTGTTTGAAATAAAAATGTTTCACTAGACATTCCAAAGAGTGCTTTATTCTTGTCACCATCGAGCAACAAAAGGGTAAATCCTTCAATGACCACATCCTACCCGTCTAATTCCAAATACCTTGAGATACCCGTGGAATATACACTTCCCTGCGTCACCACAATACAGCTTTCAAACTATAGTCACGCAACAACGTGCGAAACTCGGGTGGCGTACTCAGTGGTGTTGGGGATAAATCGCATTTGCGGATTGAATCGCCCGTGCATCTCCCTCGGTAGAGGCCTGATTCTACCTTTAGAAAGCTAACTCGGCACAAGCCAACCCTACTTACTATAGGATATACTATTATATGCGCGTCCAACTTTGGGACTAAGACGACGACAACGACGACGACGACGACTACTACTACTACTACTAATATTACAACTACTATTACGCTCAGACGTCTTTACGCGTCCGCACATAGGGTGGCTAAGCCCATTACCATAATGCACCGTTGGTTAGCGATACAACGCGTAAGTAACTAATAAAATTATCCCCCGAAACTCCCGACGGTTAGTTTTGCCTGGGTGTGCACATGATGCTCCTCTTGGTTCTGAAGCTGAAGAAGTTGTACCCCGGGCTTGTACATCCGCCCATGCGAAACCAAGTTCATCTAGGTCCTGTTCCACCTTGTAATGTTCTCCTCTTTTTGGCAACATTCAACACTGTCATCTTTCAAATTGTACATCCTACTTGAACCTCTTCCGATGGGGCAGCCTTAAACTTCATCACCTTTTAAATTATAGGATTCAGCTTGAATGCAATTATATGATTGAGCTTAAGTGCATCTTTCAATTCAGGGAACATGAACCTCAGCACCTTCTGAATTACAAAATCTACAATGAACCTCCTATTTTTTCAATTGAGGAATCTTGAATCTTATTACCTTCTAAATCACTAGACTAACAGTGAACCTCCTGATCTTCCAATTCGGTAACCTGGAACCTTATCACCTTCTAAATTACAGGACCCACTTTAAACATCGTCATTTGCCAATTGGCTAGCCTTGCACTTCGTCAATTTCTAAATTTTCAGGTCTTCTTTAACCCCCCACATCTTCTAATCCAGCAACCTTGAAGACTTCTAAATTACACAACCTACTTTTAACCTCCAGCCTCCAACTGACCACTTCAACTGAGCACTTCATAACCTTCTAAATTATAATACGTATTTAAAGCTCCACATCTTCCAATTCAGCAACCTTGAATCTACCCTTATACGTCTTTAACCCTCCACCCAAGGGGTGGTAAACCCCATTACCATAATGCACCGTTGGTTAGCGATACAACGCGTAAGTAACTAATAAAATTATCCCTAGAAACTCCCGACGGTTAGTTTGCTCCGGATGGTGTGCACTTGAAGCTTCTCCTGGCTCTTCACTTCTGAACCTGAAGAACTTATATTCCTATCTTCTCCATCCGCCAATGCGAAACCAAGTTTACTAACATCCTTTCCTCCCTTGTAATTTCCTCCCCTTCCTCCCCCATTTTCTCAGATCTCTTCCTCTTTTTCACGCACATGCATATCGTCGTACAAACTTGGAATTAGATCTTGCTGAATTTCATTGTCTTTTCAAACGTTCCCCTGCTCTCTTTTTCTGTCTCTCTCTCTCTCTTTCTATATTCGTTCTCACAAACCACAGCGCACTAAACACCATTACTGGGGTAACTTACCACGCAGGGTTTAGGAACTTTGAACCGTTGAGCGTGAATTTCAACGTCCCAACATTATTTCACAACCCGTCAGCGTATACCCAAAAGGCAACGTACGTGCAACGAGAACATCGTACGAGTACAACACACGTTAATTCGGTAATAAGAAGACAGCGACAACTCTAAATGAACAATTAACCAGAGTAATGAGTACCAGACGACTTTAAGCCTAAACTTGGTAATTCTTCCTTGTGTCAGATATTTTCGACTTGTTTCATTTAATTTCATAATTCTGGCAGGTCGATATAACTTTAGTGAAATTTGGTGAACATTTTTGGATACTTTCCAATGAGATAAAAATTTGAAAAAAATCAACCATGTGCAAGGTAGAAAGAATATCGATTTCGTGGAATAATAATGCCGATAAGTTATTAACAATTTGGTAGAAAAATAGAATTCTTTAACAAATAACAAGATAATCTTTTTTTACTCACATCAAATAAATTCGATGATTTTTATGAAATTAACGAAAAAAAAAACAAAATTGCAAGAAAATTCTGAAAAAATTCTGACATCCATTCAGTCGTCCAAAAATCAATGAATTATTGGTTTCAGAAAAAGAAACACTTACTTTTTTTTACCAATTTGTTAACACATTTTCGGCACGATTTCAGCGAAAAATCAATACTCTTAACATCCTTAATGTTTATTTTTTTCCTGATTTTTGCAGTTTGACGAAGTTCCAAAATTCTAACGAAATCAATGTTTTGTTTGAGTACATATACGTGCAGTATTCTCAACTAAAATTGAATGAAAGAAACTCAAAAATGAGGAAAAGAAGAAAAACTTTTGTGGCAAATTTTTCAGAATGAAAGATAACGGATTAAGGAATGAAAATGCGGTGAAGAACGCCTCAGCTTGCAGTGAAAGAATGAAGACAGAGATGCTTGATGTTGGGACGTGACAAAGTGGAAGTCACGTCGCGAGTGTGAACATACAAGCCGAGAGGTAGTCGCTAGACAAAAATGAATAGGAAGGAAAATACAGTGAACTAAAAGAAATAACGCCGGAGGATGAGGAGGTAGAAGAAGAAGAAGAAGAAGAAGAAGAAGAAGATGAAGAAAAAAATAAGAGGGATTGGGAGGTCACGGGAAACGTCGCAGACGAAACAACCCCAGAAGGCAACCGAGTGGATGGTTGCACTTTAGGTTCACGTAGGTTCGGAAATTACTAGTTTTGCTGTTCACTCTCGCATTATCTCTATCTTCGTCTCGCAGAACAAAAACCAAAGTTAGTTCTAAACTATACCGAACTATGTATGACAACGATATATATATATAT
>JABMBT010008029.1:0-16705 GCA_018906895.1 Odontocolon sp. PSUC_FEM 10030002
ATATATGCACTTCCCTAATCAGGACAATTATTATAATTAATACTGAGTCTTGCTACTTACCATTCCGCCTTCCCGGTCACCCCACAGCTGCTAGCTTCTCGTCCTATTCCTATCCTACCGACTCCCAATTATACCCTCGAAGCCAGAATTTCGCCTTGTAATCATAGCGAGGCGTGTTGCCTCTCTCGAGTTTATTACATTCGGTCTCTTACTCCGTCTCCCTCAATTGCGAACTTTCAGTGGTCTTGTGTATACACAGCTCAAATTCTCATCGATTCTATTAACGACATATCGTTAATTGAGTATGGAATATATAGGTGCTTCTATTAGCGTGAGAGCTAATAGTTCTCGAAGTGAGTAGTAGTTAACAAAGTTATACGTTCAATTAGGAGTGCATCAACCTCGTCGGTCCGACAATTTCGTAGCTTGTATGAGAGAATCTTAAGCACAATATATTTGTTGTAGTCGGATTATAACGTTTCGTTATAACTTGTCACGCTTTTATTCGGGTATTTTATAAAAAACAAAGTTATTGCATTTCTTCTTTGTTGATTATGACGAAAATGATCAGCCGTTTCTGATTATAATAAGGCAAAGATCCGAAAAGCCGGCTCACTTGCTGATCGGCCATATTCAGTCTAGATCTACAGATATATACTTTCTGTCGGTGTTAAAGCGCAGACCGGCTGGGAATTTGTTCTTAGCCGATTACTGGGATTACCTTTATCTCACATACGTCATAGCGTTTAAATTTCACACCGTACGTAGCCCCCGCAAGCTTTAGAATTCTCAATTGATATATTAGCTTCATTTAGGAATTTATCACGCTTAGCCATTCAAAAATTTCTTGAGCATAGAATTTACTCGCTATAGGTATGACGAGCTTTCTCCAGAAATATAAGACTTTTAAATGAGTACGTATATAAATGCACCCGCTGTAAAAGAGACTACTGTAGTATAGAACAGCAAAGAAAGAAAAGAACAAGAAAGTGAGATGTGGATAAAAAGCAACCTGAATCCAGCAACCACACGTAACACAAGTCTCATTGTGCATTTACGTTGGTATATGAGTAGGAAAACGACGATGACGACGACAATCATGACGAAGCTTTCGCTCTTCGCACACCAGAAACGAATCATTTGTAAACTGAAACGGTTAGGCTAGGTTCGGCACAGACTGAATAATTACTCGGCGCAATTCATGGTGCGCCACAAAGGAGAGGGACGACGTAGTACCACCAGTATTGAAGCAGAAGCAGCCGTCATATTCTCGGTCGCGAGCCTCGAGCGAGAGCAATGCATTCCCTCGATTTCTCGTTTCCCTTCGCAAGATCTCTTTCTCGCTCTGAAGCAACTAACTCTCTCATTGCTAACCCGCGGTACCCCTGTCGTATACAATTTACACCCCATCCTCTTAATCTTTCCTTTTCTAGCTCACCCTCAACGTGGGGTGCTGTTCCCTAGCAGTAAGCACCCTTTCCGACGATCGTCTGCTTTCTTTCAAGACTTGGTCGTGCTGTACCGAACATATCTCTGCTTTTCCATCCTTTCTTCCCCTCTACGGAGCACCGTTTTTTTCTCTACTTTTCAACCCTCAACCGCATGTCCGCCCTTCGTGCCTGCCATCCCATCCCTTGATTCTCCGAGACTACGAACAGTTTCTGTCCAAGACGCCTTCTGCGGGCTCTCGTGAAAACTCTCGTAACGCATTTCATTATGTTCATGTGGAAACGTTTTCCTCAGCGTCCGAAACGTTCTCATGATTTTCCATTTCTGTTATACGAACTTTCACACGCTCAGTTCCTTTTTCTCTGTAACGAAACATTTTCTTTTACAAACTACGTGACGTCTGACGTTCATTGTAACATGGATAGGTATAATTCACATTGCAATCCTTCATCTCGGAATTTGTATTCGTGCCACGAACATTCGAGTGATAAGAACGCGAGCATGTTAGCAGTATTTTCTTCTGCTTTTTAAGCGCTTCTCGTAGGTTCGTATACAGTAAAAACGCTGAGCATATACTATCGTGAGAGAAAGAGGAATAATGCCGAGTTTCCGAAGAACGCGGACAAGCAACTTTCTTCCCTACATATCTCTTCTGTCTCACTTTCCCTGTCCTCTCGTTCATATCTTGAAAATCTCATCTCCCTATTCATCTGGATTTTAAACGTACTTGTATAGAAACCTCAGAGCTTGGAAAGTACAAAGACACGACTAAGAGAATCCGAGACAGGTTGAATGTAGTGTAAAAGACAAAGAAGATCGGAATGTTCGTATCGTATAATGATTTTTTTTTATTCCCACGTTACAGCAACGATTGACTTTGTCTTTTTATGAATTGTCCCACGTTAGTCAGACAGGCAAATAAATTATCGTAGTCCCGCTTGCTCGAAGGTGATTGGATGAAAAAAAATTGCGTTTTATCAACTGTGAAAAAACATCACAACAAAGACATCTTTCTCGCTTTTCATCTGTTCTTATCTTTTCTATATAGACCGTCGTATACGATTCAACTTAAACGAGGCACCCCCGATTGAAAGTACGTGCTGTAAAACGTGTTGTGATAATCTTGAATGCTCGAGAAATTCAACTTGAATACCACATTCCTTTTTTTACCTCGTTATTGTACCGTTTACCTCATAAAGTGAACAGCGGCATACGATAAATTTACCACCTTACATTTTTCCTTCGTACATCGTCGTCGGCGTTCTCGTCATTGTCATTTTCGTGTCACGATTATCCAAAAAGACAGAAACTAAAGGTTGCTGAGAGAAAACGGATACCCGACCGAGCCACAGATAAAATAGTATCTCATCACTCCGTCTCCTTCGCTTTATTTAATATTTGCCCTGAATATTGTCACAGAGCAGGTCGAGTCGTACCGACACACGAAAGGAGGTCTCGTCGAGATCTCGTCGACGAACTTCATTCATTCTAAAATGGTAGTTTTCTCAAGACTCGAGCGCATATCCACGTTTACTGCAAGCTCATATAGTCATAATCTGTGTGCACTTCATTCCTGTATATCTTTCTCTGTGCATGGGTGTGTGTGTGTGTGTGTGTGTGTGTGTGTGTGTGTGTGCGTGCGTGTGTGTGTGTGGGACAACCCTGCATAAAAATCTCTGTCTGACGCTTTTGCAGGTGGCGTGGCTCCGCGTCGACACGCAGACCATCCTAACGATAGCGGGTCACGTTATCACGAAGAATCACCGGATCGCGGTGACGCATAGCGGTCATCGTATGTGGTCCCTTCACATTAAAGACACGCGAGAGAAGGACCGTGGCTGGTACATGTGCCAGGTCAACACCGATCCGATGTCAAGCAATACTGGCTTCCTGGAAGTTGTTGGTAAGCGCGGAGTCAGAAGCAACTGATAACGAGCACGTGTACAATCAAAAAGATCGAGAGCGAGAGCCGTCACGTATTCCACTTTGATCTTTCATTCAAATGTACGATCTTTGTATTCAACTAGTGCTTTGTTATCTTTCCAACCCTAAAAATGACGAGACGCCGTTGACGAGGGTAACTGTGATATCAGTACTTCATTTTATCATACCGTCGAAACTACACCTTAGAGTTCTTACTAACTATTCTGACGAGTTCTTACTAAATATTGACTAAATACATAAGTCGAGTCTCGTGGAGCGAAGGAAGCGCACGCGACAGTAAAACTTTAACTTGCACCCTCTGATATTATGCACTCCTTTACGAGTCTCGAGACAGTTAGCCAAAGTTGTCGGAAACTCCCTTGCGTTTACATTTCTGTACATACTTATAGACGTATTCGGACGAATGCTAGGAGGGCGTATTTGCTGCGATCAATGAACAGGTGTTGCATGACTACCTTCTTCGGTATACAAATAAGAATACTATTATCTAAATTGATACTTTTCGTCATCTCTAAAGTCCAAATCAATAAGTAACGATTCACTCCAATTCATAGTTCAAACTGTATCTCTAAATCGCCCTTAGGACTCTTGTCATATCTCCGTATCTCTCATTAATGACATAACTATATAAGAACACCGAATTTTCAATCATTTTATAAATGTAGAGTAAAATAATAAAGTACATATGAAGTATTCCATGCCAAATCGGTGAGGCTCTGACCCCGACCCTCTCCAATTCAACTGATTATTTTTTATGTAATTGACATAAATGTATGGGGCACTCTCAATTTTTTTGAGATTTGTTGAGTCCACCCTGTTCGGGTTAAAAATTTCATCCCTGTCCATCGTCCATCGTCATTCCCATCCTCTCGTCACAGAATCGTTGGAAGCTTTATGCTATTCTAACTTTCCATCGTTGATGTTTCGAAAAGGGTCGTCGTGCCATAATAATACGTAACCGCTTGTCACTGCTCTATCATTAATGCAGAATGTATACAGTACATCCTCCTAGCCTATACGTACGTATAGAATAGTAACTATAGAGTATACAGCGTGTTATATAACCAAAGCTGGCCAATGTGGCTGGCCAAGATAGAGACTTTGTGTCCGCGAACCGCCCATTTTCCCGCGGTACTGCCCGATTTGTGGCGGCGCGATGCAAATGTATGCAAAGTACGGTATACACAGACAAAGTATACAGTATAGAATATGTATAGCAAACGAGGAGGAGAAAGCGGGCGCGGCGATTGCACTCTTGGAGGGCTATTTAAACACCTTCCTGGCGACGTGCCCTGCTGCTGCTGCCTCTTCTGCAACTCGAAGGAGCCCCTAATAACAACATAGCCTCTCGATGTGCCACGTCTCGTGTTCGCTCTAATTTTTCTCATTTTTTTTTATCCCCTTTTTTTCCCCTTTATTCGTTACCTTAAGTATTACAGGGTGGAAAATATAAGTAGTGTACTGCTGCAATGTGTGTATACAAGGGTTGCTCACACTGTTGTGAAGGTGCAAAAAACTCCTCGTTAAATTCTCCCCTTTTATCCCGTTGGAGGGTGAACGAGTTCGATTGATGTTGTTGAGGAGGAAAGTGGATAACTGATCGTTTCGCGAACGTTTACTGTAGTAATATTGCTTGCTGCTCCTCCTGTTCCTCTCGTCCCTTGCCGCCTATCACTGACGCCTCTTTTTATCATCGATCGGAATAGTGAGGACCAACCGGCATCATTTGTCGACACGGGTTTTTTAGCGAAGAATAATTTTATTAACGACGCCACTTCCATCCAGCCATTTATTCATGATTTTTAAAAATGTTTTATTAATTTTTAATGAAAACTGGCCAGTGCCGTGAATGTTTTGAAAAAAGTTTCATCACGGATTACGACAGTTTTTAAACAGTAATATACCTCCGTACATTTTTTGTTTAAACAAAATATTTTATTCAATTCTTTTCGCATTTGCGTCAAATTATCGTACTTAATGACGTTATATAGGGAATATAAAAATGAGAGATGGCATCCGAAAATATCTATGTCAAGGATTTCAAGTTTTATCGATTATACGAGAACGAAGCAAAGAATAGAAAAGTCATAAAGTTATAAAGGGTCGAATTCTGTTACAGAAATATGAAGTAGATGCATATATGACAGGGAACGCTAGGGAATAATAAATTTTATTCTATCGATCCATTCGCATTGATGACAAACATATATTTGTGCTACATTTTCTTCTTCCTTTCTTTCCCTTGGACCTGCCGTCGGTGGTCCTGCATTTTTCCAGTTCTTTCTCATCCGAATTGCATGGTTCCATTCTACAACTCTTCATTCCAATCTATATATACCTACATCTCTTCACGTGAGTACGATAAACCTACGTTGCACAATTCACTCTCTCATTGGTGCGATATCGAATCGCTTTGCGAGCATTTCCACACTCTCACGCGCCGCTGTCGCCTTTGTGTAAAAACCGGCAAAGAGTTCCTACTTCCCTCGCAGTTCTCCAGGCAGTATAGTTTGAGACTCTATTCGTTCCCCGAGCTTTTGTTCGCGATGTAAAATACTACGGTAACATATTTCAGAATACACAACGAAAATACAGTCAAAGATCGATTTTTATTCCTGTCCTATATTCGTCATCATCCCTCAACGAATCGAACGTTATTTGTGTATTTATAGTTCGGCAATAGACAATCACGAGCGTGTCTTACACCTGATGAATGTAGAGCTTCCGGTGATCCACAGAGTCGTTTTGAAATCGTAGAGCTCGTCGTTATAGCTAGAGCAGTCACAGGGATTGCAAGGAAATCTCGTTTCGTTCGGGGCGAACGATTCCAGTGTATCACTATTTCACAGACGAGCACTACTGTCTGTGTTATTGCACTCGCAAAATGCGCTTCGTCCCTTTCTGGTTGAATCCGTTCAACCACGATCGAACGTACCAATGCAGCAAACATCGAGATTAATATTTGTGAGTTTGCACGGGAACAGTGCGTTGTCCATCGCGCTCTATAGCCGATCAACGAGTGATATCTATTCCCGATGAACAACGGAAAGCGAGCTGCGTTGTCGTTCGCATCATTCTCCGTTCGGACTCTCGTTTCTACCCTCTTCATTCATTCACACATTTACAGGACACTCTACTCTGTAGTGCAATGTGGGCTTTGTTTCAGTACCTCCGGATATCCTGGACTATCCTACCAGCACGGACATGGTTGTCCGGGAGGGCAGCAATGTGACGTTGCGATGTGCTGCAACCGGGACTCCCAAGCCAACCGTCACATGGCGTCGAGAATCCGGAGGTACCATCACTTTATCCACTTGGCATCAAGGTGAGAAAAACGGAATTATTTTCTCCAATCTCTGACTTTTCTTTTCCTCTTTCGTTACATTGTTTTCATGACTTTATTTTCCTTATTCGCAGTCTTCGCTTTTTTTAGACGCTGCACCAGGTTTTTGTTACAGGGACAATAGAAATTTAACTTTGATACTTTAAATGTGAAAAGCCGAGGTGGTTCGCAGCTCAGGTGGTTCGTTCACGAAATACCTCGTTTTACCACGATCCTCTTACTCAGTAATTACTTGTCGCAATTCCAAGTTCGAATTACCTTCGGTCTTCAGTAATAGAAAGCTTTGAGGTCTCCGCTCCTTGACGTTCTTGACGTTTAAAATAATAGAGACAATATGCCGAAAGGCAAATACAAGTGAAGGAAATTCTGTACTGCATATTGTAAAGTTTCCCTCTTCGACAATTATGATGACATTCACTTTCCTCTTGACGCTTTACCCGAATAAACGAAATACCCAATTTGACCAACCTTTGATTTCCGTTATTTATGCGAAACATATTGAAAATGTATGGAAATGGAAATATCTCGGTGGTATCAACTTTGACAAATAAACGAAAAAAAATCTGCATAAAAGAACAATTTCACTTTCAAGATTCTCTCCTTCCACTCTCAGTACCGGAAATACGAATTCGGAAACTCAATTCTTATCGCACAAGAATTGCCAACATTTTCTTCTTAGCTCCCTTTCCGTGACTCACCCTCTTTCGTCTTCGAGCGCCTGCTGGTAAAGAAGCCTGTGGAGGTCGGGTGATGGTTGTGGCGTAGTGTCCCAGGGGGTTGAATACGCAGGGGTGTGAGAAAGGTGCTCTGTGCTCCACCTCGTCTCTCGGGTCCACAGCCAGTGCGACGCGGTGCACCTGACGCAAAATATTTTCAACTCACCTCTCACCCTATCGTTCGTCGTTGTACTGCTGCCACAGTGCCTGGATAGGGGATGGAAAGGGGGAATGACGAACAGGGCATGAGAGGGAATATGCTGAGAGCCGGATACAAGGATTCAGAGTTTTGGTGGTGGGACCGTGATGGCTGGTTTTTCCGCACACTCGTGATAAAGGGGAACCTCGGCATTCCATGAAGGCGTGTGAATGAGAGAGAGAGAGAGAGAGAGAGAGAGAGAAAGAAAAGAGACTGATAATTTATTCAACGGACGAATCTTACGTATTTCGTCGCTTCTCGTCTCTGAGGCTTTTCTACGTCTTGGAGCCTCACACCGGCTCTCTACTTTTCCACTGGCACTTCGTTTCTTCCTCTGCATTCTCCGGTACAGTTTCATTCTCCATTCCCCCTGTTCCATTAGTCGTGATAAGCGTGAAATGAAATATTTGACGAAAGGATCCTGCATTTGCGCAACTCGCAAAGTGTCGGGTTCTGTCTCTATTTTTTGTTCTTCCATCGTTGCAGAACGAAGGGGGGGGGGAGGGAAGTAGAGGGATAAGTAACGGAAAACGAAGAAGACATGGAAATTATCTTTCCACTTGCTGGGACGCGGGTTAGCACTTTTCCTTTTTTTTTTCTTTCTTTCTTTTAAATCGCCCGAGTTCTGGCACAGGCGAGAACCGTTCTCGAGCTATTTCCTTCAACAGGTGTCGGGAAAAGTCGCGTTTTTAACTCTGGGCTCTTGGGTCACGACAGTCTCTCTCGCTCACTTCACGATACTCGAGAAAATGGAGCGAGGGAGAGGACATTAGTTGCTTCAACGAAGCAGCTCGTTCATCATTTTTTACCCATTCAATTTCGAGTATCCGCGAGGCTTTACATCTACATCAACCACTAAATTTTGCATCGAGGTATACCTGATAATTTTATCCGGATGTTGAGTTATATCCTGTAGCCGGATGCAATTACGATACACTTCTTTCTGATTTTTCGAACGGGAATAAAACGAGGATGTGGGCATATATTTTATTCATTCACGTAGGATAGAGCGGGTACTTTCGACATAATTTTATATCCGGTTTATCATGGTCTACCTGATTTGTGTTCGTGGCCTCGAACTCAGTTCAAGCTGACACAAGATTTTATGTCTGATGCATGCATACATCAGCCCTGACGAGTATCGAGGGTCCAGAGTTGGAGATAACACGAGTCACACGACTTCACATGGGTCCTTATCTCTGCATAGCTTCGAACGGTGTACCCCCAACAGTCAGCAAACGAATAGTCCTCATCATTCACTGTAAGTGTAGGATTTACATACGCTGCAATATCTGATATAGCAACGATATCTGTAATTCACGATTCGCTAAGAAGTTGCATTTTTATATGTTTGATATTTCACTACCGATTACATGCGGTAAGCGATAAAAAAAATAAATAAAAAAAAGAAGCGACTTGTATATAGAGTTGTTTTGGTCATATAATTTCATTTACAGTCATATATATACAATATGACTAATCAATACGATAAATGGTCGCTTGTTTGACAGTTCCGCCGATGGTCTGGATCGAAAACCAGTTGATCGGTACTTTCGAAGGACAGACACTCGTCCTGGAATGTCACAGCGAGGCTTATCCAAGGCCCATCACGTATTGGACAAAACCGAGCAACGAAACTATTGTCAGTGGTATGTACGCCAATTACGAAGTTATAATTGTATGTAGATATGTAGATTTAAAGCGGTCCGACGAAACAAGCGGACCATGAAGTCCTCTCATTTGTCGAGTTCATCAGCGGTGTAGCTTGCACCCACTTTCACCGCTAACATGGTACATCTGACCTATTCCGACCTCTTTTCCACTATTATTTCCAAGTTTAATGTGCGGATGCATGCTCGTTGCACAGAGTTGCCCGTAATAAATTAATTTTCTTATACACACAATGCTGTTGGCTACTGAATCCGATATTTAATGTTCATTTTTCTAAAATAAACTTTTCGCATTCGAGAGTGTCACGAGATATGGCAGTGCGAGGGAACGTAGTTCCCAAAGTAGTTAAAAAAGTAAATTATTCACGTAATTCACTGTCTTCTGTTTCTCATTAGCTTCCTTAACTCGTTGAGAGAGAGAGAGAGATTGATTGATTCATATGTTCATTATGCCCTAGCCGAGCTATGGGGCAAATATAGAAATTACAAAGGTATAAAGTAATAATTAATAACTACTTAAGCAAGATAATGTAAAGCCAGGAATAAAGCTTGCTCTCTCACGAGGAAGCACCGGAGAATACAGTGTGAGTATGTGAGTACATCGAGCAGTGACAGAAGTAAAGTGAATACAAAGATAAGATATGAATCCGCGTTAGATTGAACAAACCGAAAGCAATTTTAGTTTACTAAATGAAACACAATATCCTATGAGACTAAACCTGAAGCTGAGGTTCCACATAATTTCGAGAGATCAGCCAGTGACTCAATGACTACGCTAGGATCCCCCTCGTTCCGTTTGACCAAGATGTTACCGGACTTTACCCAGACAAATTTGAAGAAGTCTGTCTTAGCTTTTAAACGCGTTCGTAGTAATAAGTCGAATTTACTTGGAGGGAGAAATTCGTTTACATAGACTTTACCAGGAAGCGGACAAGAGAATACATCACTGACTAGTAGATCGCGTTTTTCTCGCTTCTTCTTGATCACGAGATCACGAATGGCAGGAGATTTAAGCTTGACAATAAAGTTATCACATTGTAAGTTTCTATTTTTCGTAAGTGGAGAATTCGAAGCCACTCCGGAGCAGGCATGGAAACCAATTTTGTTGCGATTTGTAGCATAAGCGCTCGTTCTTTTAACCACTTTGCGAACCTCAGTAACACTATTTGATACATCAGGCGCACCAAGAGACGACAAAATACTGTTTACGATCTCCTGAAGTGCCAGAGCAACAGAATTAGGGATACCCGATAAAATAAGTTCAGCATCACATGATTGTTCCTGGTGACTGACGTTGTTTTTAAGTTTAGTCAGCTCAGAAGTTAAGCGAGTATTTTCAAGTCCAATCCGAAGAGACTTCATAATTTCAAATAATTGTAGTACTGCGTCGAGCTTAGGTGAAATCATCGCGTTGAAAGACGTCTGCTGCTCCACGAATGTAGTAAATTTGGTAACATTCTCCGCAAGTTTTGCAAGAATTTGAGTTATCGCGGACAAGTTGGACTCAGCAGGTAATACAGCGTTCATCATAACAATGAATGTAGGAATATACACAAGATTAAGATGATTAGCGCCTGACGGTAAGTAGAGCGATGAGAGAGTTGCAGATGGAGCAGATGTAACGAACCCAGAAAACTTCGGTGATTTATTGGTCGTAGATGGTGTCGATTTATGGCGCACACGCAGATGATCCAAATAAGAAAATCGTCACGCCACCGCACGTGAGAATAACAAAGCCGAGGTAAATTCCAAGAATGAGGTTATAAATGATGAATGCTTCTCATCCGATTTTCCAGATAATCCGTGATAGTAAATTAAAAATTTATGTTTACCGATGAAAAGCAAAAATTGACTTGCTTACCCCTGCAACAAAAGAGCCCGAGGGCACAAGAAAGCAGAGAAAGAGCTTCAGAAAGACAGAGGGAAAAAGACAGTGACTAAGCGTACTCACAGAGAGAGAGAGAGAGACTATAGTAACGGTAGCTTAATCTCTTTCGTTGCCAATCTTTCTTCGATAAATTCTTAAAGTGTGTAAAAATGTTGTTCTTGATATACGAATTCTTCTTCCGTGACTGAATTATACTATATGAAATTCAATCGATTCAGAGACAATTCTTATTCTGCATGACGCATTTCCAAATAGATCCAAATATAGCAGGGGAGAGTGGAGCAAAATGAGCCCCTGGGGCAAAGCGGGCCATTGCGTAAAAAGTGTACATGCGAGCAAAACTAAAATATGGGGCTCGAATGCAATGTTCGGGCTGCGGCGATTCCGAAAAGCATCGTCGGATCTCTTGATTTTACCCCGTTATTTATTTTTAAGGCGATGGCCTGTTTTCCCCGGCGGCCCATTTTGCCCCACTCTCCCCTTTACTTCGAAGTATATTTGGAATATCTCCGAGAAAATTCCATAGCATGAAATGAAATGAAAAATATTTATCACCCGAATTTTGTGAGTTTTCTTGTCTCGGTACATTGCTTCAATTTTTTAGTACAAAAACATTTTTACTGATGGTTTACGAAGCTTGTAAAACTCTTGCTTCCGTTGACAGCACGTTGTGACAAACTATAATGTACTAGTGCTACTACTCCATTTGCAATGTATTTCATGCGGTCTCGTTCACGATAAACCTTTTATCAAGTTTAAACACAGGTGCAGTAGCATTGAGCAATAAGTTGAGGAAGTGCATGAGGGAAGAATAAAAGCCACCTTGCCGTCCTCAGAACCCCTTCACTCGAGAGTCAGTCGCTAAGGCACAATGATCAGTTTCTCGATTTAGAGCAAAGTGCCTCGTGAACACCGTGGAATATGTTCCGAGACCCTGACCTTCGTCTTATTTAAAATCTATTAACTTTTTCGAATAACTAAATTCTAAATACATTTCAACTTTTATTTCTATAAATTTACAAAAAAGCTGTCAATTCGCATTTGAAGAAATTGACGACAATTGGAACAGTTTTTGGGTCATTGATATCATGATACTGATAAAGAGAAGGCTGATGATATCATGTAGGTAGGGAGAGTGGGGCAAAACGGGCCATCGCCTTAAAAAAATATAACGGGGTAAAATCAAGAGGTTCGACGGTTCTTTTAGAAATCGTGACAGACCAATCTTTGGACTCGATCTTGCCTCGCACTCTGATTTTCCTCGCATCCAGGTTTTTTTCGCAATGGCCCGTTTTGCCCCGCCGTCTCGTTTTGCCCTATTCTCCCCTATATCATATTATACGGTAAATAATTAATCTGGATGAACACCAATTTCTCAAAGCTCATAAAATTGTGTTGCTATCTACGAGAAAATTACACGTCAAGTCATACGTCGTCAAATTTCCGTCCATTATGAAATTCGTCCGTGCGGAAAATCGGATGTAACAGTCCTCGAGACATGCTCCATATGTCCCGAAATTTTGTTGCACTATCCTTGGGTGGTAAAGGACTCTCTTCTTCTTCTAGCTCTCCACTTCGTCTACCCTCGTATGACGGTACGCGTTATTCGTCGTCTATTCTCCACTCGACGAGAAGTTTCATAACGCTTAAGCGGCTTGGAGAATAAATAGCGAGTTTATTGCTTCCCTTTCCGGGTATCCACTTGTTTATACTCGGCAACGGTAAGACCTCGCGAGATCCTTCGTACTTTATAGTCGAGTTTGTACTCTCTTTCTCTTTCCTCCTCTCTTCACCTTTTGGCGGCATTCCGTTGCTCGCTCTAGCCTCAGTCATCAACCGCCGGCAGCCCGTTTACACTGGAATACCAACGAACGTACAAATTAGGTTTTTAACGAGGGACAGTTGTAATTACGCTCCGTCGGAATTGCGTGTTCCATCCGTGCACGCACGACCACTTGCCACTAGGCAGAGAGACTGTCCGGTGCATTGGTATGGTTGGCTATCCCGTTTACAAGCCTCGCGAACCCAGCAGGTCGTGACGTACTCGTATTTTAATTGTCATCCCGATAGTGTGTTGCCGTGGGTTTTCCCATTCCAACCGACATCGCGTAAAAAATATTGATATTCTGTACGCCAATCTGGTTGCTCGCGGGTGCATCACTCTCAAGCCTTTCACCCGTACGTCCCTCGCGAATACCCAGAATAATTCCATCGTGTATATGAGACGAATATACGATTTGTACGATTTGTTTACGAATGATGAAACGACAAAAAAAATCATATTTCTCATTCCACAAGTCCATACGTGTGGTTATTGCGGAAGAAAATGATTTTTATATTTTCTATTTTTGAATACACGCCGAAAGTCTCTACAAATGGATTTACGAGGATATATCCGTCTAGCTATTCACAGAGAATCTCGATTTTCGTAGACAGAATTACGTATAGCATTTTATATTCGTGACTCCCTTATGAATACTTAACGAGCCTGTCTATAACCAAACCTAGTATATGTGACACTCGTCCATGTAACGCAGTAACTACTGTCAGTTACAGAGAAACGATTCAATTTCACATTGTATATTTATTTATGTTTGCAGATAACAATTACTTGGTGGAGACGGTACCGATAGGTTACGAGAGTACGATGAAACTCACGATAAAGTCACTTCGACCACAGGACTTTGGATCGTTCAGATGCGTAGCGACGAATTCACTCGGCGAGACGGACGGCAAGATAAAGTTATATAGTAAGTTAAATTCGTTCTATTCATCCGTCACGACTCTTCCACGGTTCATAGAATTACCTTGAGACGAGGAAGAATGTATATTTAAGTTTCATTTCATCTGCAAGAACGAACAGAGCGAAGAAGTTGTCCATTTCCACTCGCTCAGCTATTAATATTTTAATGTACGCCATCAACCTCTTCATTCCCAACGAAATTATACTCTGTTTGTCGCGCGTCAGATCCCGAGGCGGGAGTTTGATGCCCGATACATCGTGGTGATTCTCTATCTTGGTGTTGACAGTTTCATACTACTGATATTCGGATCGACGTTGTAAATTTTGGTAATTGGAACGTATCCATATGCAGCGTGGATCTCATGGCACGGAGTTGACATTTCTCGCGGAAGGAAACCACACGTTGCGTTTGATTGCGCATATCGCGTCTAGCGTACTCCATTTTACGACTAGGACGCTCATATAAAAAAAATGGTATTGTTTCATAAAAATATCATTAAAAAGTGGCGGAATAAATTTGAGTAGTTGTGCCAGTAATTTTCAATTATATTTTCGTCATCCAGTAGTACATTTTCGTAAGAAGGCAATATCTGGAGATCGGTGTTTGATTCGTACTATTAAAGTCAGATAAAGCTATTTATTTATAGTTAAAAATACATATATTTTTCTCAGTGTCGAAAGTTATAAATAGTGTTTAACGTGTCGCATAATTCGTTTTTGAAGGAAGTAAGTCATGATTCTTATCCGGTGGAGCAACGAGTGAGCGAAAACGGCGTGTGCCGGGCGAAAAGTGTTCGATGTATGCATAAACATGGCATTACTTTTGACGGCGTGCTGGATCTAACTCTCGCTGAACCGCAGAAACAAGCAACACGAGGACTACTAAAGCCACGCGACAACTACGACGAATCGCGTTTCTGCAGCTGATGTCGTTTCTCGCCGATCGATCTTCGTGGCATGCTTGCCAGTCTCGATGCAAATGCGAACTTGTATGCTTTGGAGAAACTCGTGCAACTAGCTGACTTTGTGAGTCAGCGAGCGGTAGATAGCCGGATAGTTCTGTGCCATTCGCATCGCGCTCGGCAGCGCGACGAATTGAACCGGTCCGACTCCGACCGAACATCGTGTCGTCCCTGAGAAACGGTTATGTGTTTTGTCGATGTTGAAACGTCACTCCGCTGGTAGGTCACTCTGTTTACGGAATGACACCTATATAGCACAGCCTATAATCATGTATGCATCGTACGGTGAATGCACCCGGAGCCTGCTAACACTCCGACGGAAATCGATGCACGGGGACGTATCCTGCAACGTAAATTTTCAGTATCTGTATCGACGAGGAGATAGATAGAACGGAAAAGACCGGGAGGAAGAGAGATTGTAATTTTCCGATATCAATCAATCGGCTAACGAAAAAATTCATCGTTTTCGTTTCGATTTTACGAGTGAGCGAGCGTTCGTGTCTCCTCGACCTCTTTTTTCTTATTCTTTCCAATAGCGATACCAAACGGTGAGATTATTAGTTGGCATTCGACAGGGAGGTCTTTGAATGGTGAAGAACCACCAGTCGTCGTCATTGCCGTTGTCGTTACCATCGCCATTGTTCCTGGTCCAATTAACGATGTGTACTTCGCATAACAACCGACAGTCATATGGAGGAGCACGTTCCCCTTCTGTCTTTCATTATGGACTGATTCTGCCTCGTTCCAATCGTTTATATATAACTCCTGAAACATAGTATAATAATGTTCATCGAGGACAGTGTCGCGAGAATAAACGTGAGTTGGACTCCCTCTCACGCGTTAATAATACCACGACAGTCAGACAGATATCTCCTGAAGGCATCGTCCTGACTCCTGTATAACCAGACACGAATTTTCGTTTGTAGAATTACGACGTCGAAATTAAAAACAATGATGCCAACACCTTGCGTCACGGGTACGTCGTTGCGTTGGTAAATTGGAATAAGGATTCGCGATACTTCAGATACAGATCGTGATACCATTTCTTTTTTCTTTTTTTTTCTTCTTATATCCTCGAGACTTGAGCCCCTTATCGTAGCCCCTCGTAGCGACTGTCCCTACCGCACTTCCTGTACGCCAACCATCCGCAATCGGTTTCTCCGTTTCTCGCAGTCTCGCCTTTTCCCGGCGGGTAATTGGCTCCGCCGTTAATTGAACGCCAGGACCCCCCTCGAGGCTATTGAAATTCCGTGGCTATTGACGGTGTACGTATTTGCAGCCCGTTTTTCCCCTCGAGTTTGGTCCTTTGTTTTACGTTCTCTTATTTTCACACGATTCATGATTCCCGAGGGAGCAAAAAGTATAATTCAATGGACCGATAATAGTCTCAGGGATATTCCTATCCCTGTCATTTACGCGTGAGCGCGAGAGTGAAGTGAGATTAGATGAATAAAACGAGTGAGAAACACTCGAACATGATGCCCAATTAAATTCGGCTTTCAGTTTTTTATGCATCGGTTATATTTGACCTGAACAAACCGATTCGCGAAAATCGGAATACCGGCGCGATTCTGTCATGCTGTCCGTCGATTATATCACGCTGGCGCGTGTCTGTAAAGTTCAGATGAATTATTGTTATCGACTCTCACACTCGAATCCCGATGATGAACTTTTCCTCTCTCGTTATCTTCGATCAGTCAATGCAGTGTACGTATTCCGCACAGATTGATTCAAGTTCAATTGTGATTACGTTATCGAGAACCATCAAAAGCGTACGATTGGAAATATATA
>JABMBT010008140.1:0-16704 GCA_018906895.1 Odontocolon sp. PSUC_FEM 10030002
AACATTTACATGTTAATTAATAAATGTTTTTTACAAAGTTTATTTTTAAGTCGGCGTACTAAGCGTGCTATAAGTAAGGACGTGTTTGCGGGACGCTCGCGGGAAAATACAAGTTCGGGCCATATTGCTGCCTCGGAGAGGTGATAGGGAGTGGCCGGCGGAAGGTCGGGACACTGTGCCAAACCGCTAAAATCAAGAAGCCTTGCTAGCCCGGATGAAGAAAACCAGATAACCCGGTAAATGTGTGCCATATTTTTCTTAGAGGTTAGTTTCAGCGGAGTGAGGCGAAAGGGAGAAAGAGAGACGCCAAATGTCCAGAGACGGCTGTTCTCATGTACCTCAATAGACGCTACCCTCGCCGACTGATAATACAATCGATAGAAAAACCGATACCGCTGCAGAGCTGCCTAGCGGGGAACCAGAGGTACCAAGCGCACTACAGCGTACTCCGAAGATAAGAGATAGGCCCACCGCAATCCAACTCTTGCAGAGGGAGAAAAACAGTTCTCAAGGCTCTATCCGTAACTTTGTAATACAGAAACGAAAAAGATCACAGTCGCCTGGAAGCCCGACAGGCCTTAGCGAAAAACGTGACCCGAGGACAATAAAGAAAACTTTGACTGAAAACAGCTCTGTTACAGTGAAATCCACATCAAACGGCAATATTCACGCAGATACTTACCCTTTGCAAACCGCAGGACAAGAAGAAGCCGACCAAAACATGGAGACTATCCTGGAACAACTGCGGAAAATGGGGGAGGAAAATGTAATGCAATTCAGCAGCATGAGCTCTCAGTTAGCCCAAGCCACCGCCACCCAAGAAAAAAATCTGGAGGAAATCAAGAAAGAAATACGGAAAACCAAAGAAGAATTCGCTAAAGCTCAGAAGGCGCTCGAGGCAAGGATACAGGCGCTTGAAGAAAAGGAAAACCAAAGGGACCATAAAGTTCAAGGACGGCTGAGTAAGCTTGAAAGCAAAATGGATACAACGCCACAAACCGCCGCAGACGACCGGAGAGTCTGTACACTCTAACGTAGGATTGAGTACATGGAAAAAGCTGAAATAAGGAACAATATAGTCATCAAAGGGCTGAAGGTTCACGCAGAAAATCCCGCGGAAGCCTTAGACGATTTTCTCACCTCAGAATTCGGAGTCTCTGGAAAAATCATAGATCAGCGAACTATCCCTATCGAAGACGACTGCTACTTCGTGGTCAGACTGGACAGCTGGGAGACGAAGAGAAATATCATGAAGAATAAGAAGCAACTCAGAGGAAGGGACATCTTTATAAACGGTGAACTCACGTATAAGGAGCGACAAACCAGCAAGCATCTCCGGAATCTGGCGAAGCAGTATCGCGAGGATGGCCACCATGTCAAGATAATGCATAAAAAGCTCGAAATTGACGGCATCTTGAACTATTGGGACGACCGTGAGGACAGATTGAAGAAATCGAAAGATTCAACATCGAAGGCAGTCAGAGCTCCCAGTCCTGCCTCTGGTCAAACTGCTCCTCCAAAAAACGGGCACCGAAACACGAGATTGCACTAACATTCTGGAACGTGCACGGTTATTCAAACGTCGAATACAGCCAGACAATACAACTTTCAGAAATAAGCTGTATCTGCGAGACTTGGTTGACCTCAAGCCCGGCTGTACCTCCAATGTTTCTCAAGGACTTCAATTGCACTTGGTCGGAGGCTGTGAGAGAACACAGTAAGGGGCGGGGAAGCGGAGGCTTAGCCATTTTCTCAAAAAAGTTGAATACACAAACTATCGATATTTCTCCGTGGTGGATTTTTGTTAAAGTAACTCTACCTGACGTGTTAGCTATTATTGGAACTATATATTTTAAACTCGACCTGAGTTTAGAACCAGCACTAGACTCTCTGCAAACCCTAATTGATGAAATAAGAGAGAACCAAGAGATCGAACTGTTTGTAATAGGGGGAGACCTAAATGCCAGAGTGGGGGACCAAGACTTTCTACCATCCGAAATCTTCGAGGAGACAAGTCTGTATCAGGCAGCTATCTCGAGTGATCAAACAGTTAACCAAAGAGGCTCCCAAATCTCCGAATTCATGGTCGCAAATGGATTCGTACTAATAAATGGCAGATCAGCAAGCGACAGACCGGCCAAACCGACATACAACAGTAGTATAGGTAAAAGTGTCGTAGACCTAATATGGGTGAACACAATGGGAATCAGGTGGGTAAAGGACATGAGTGTGATACTGGAGCCCACCCTATATGACCACTTTTCCACGCAGTTGAAACTTTGGTCGAAATATGAGGCTGAACGCGCAACACTCGCAGGTCCCCAAAATCCAGTGGTAGTGCGAACCTGTTTGAAATGGAAAGTGGAGGGTGGGGGCACATACACGGACTCGATGGTAAACTCAAATCGGCTGTACAACATACCTGCAAATGCAACGTCGTCCTATCTGTATGAAAATCTATCTGAGGCGATAACGGAGGCTGGACGGTCTGCGGGCATGACCTGCACCACGAATTTCGGGCATAAGAAAAGCAAAAACAAGCCTTGGTACGACCGAAGGTGCAGGAATCTCAGGTCCGAGTTTGGGATGGTCCTGAAAAACTACGAGAGATCGGGCTTTAGCGAAGACAGTAGGAACAAATTCCTGAGCTGCAAAAGAAAATATAAGAACAACCTAGACACCAGCAAAAAACAATATGCAAAGCATATTAAGGACTGCTTCTCAAACTTCCACTTCCACTTCCAGCAGAAAGATGGAACGAATTCTATGGCACAGTATACCCGCCGCGGGTAATCAACAATCTAACATACTACGGGCCTGGTTATGCACTGCTGGACAAAGAGATCTCTTACAGCGAACTCGAAAAGGCCATTAGGAAATCAAAAAATGGAAAAGCCCCGAGACCTGATCAAATTTCGTCCGATTTCATTAAAGCCTGAGGTGCTTGACAAGGAATCGGTGCCCACATATTGGTCGAAAGTCGCTCTCACGATGATCTTCAAGAAGGGGGACGAAGAAGACCCAGCAAATTACCGCGGGATCGCCTTAGTGAATAACATAACGAAGATATTCACAGGAATACTAAGAGACAGACTGCAAGAACTGGTAAAGGAATTGAAAATACTCCCGGAATCGCAGATGGGATTCAGAAAAGGACGGAGCTGTGCGGATTGTATTTTCACACTCATTACGGCAGTGCAACTGCAGCTAAGGCTTAGAGGAAGAGAGGTATTAGCGATTTTTGTCGACTTTAAGAGGGCCTTCGACTCAATTCCGCATACATCTTTATGGGAGAAACTCTACAAGCACGGAATCAGCCCAAAATTTATCCGGGTTGTAAAGGCTCTATATGACCAAGCGTCAGTGCAAATAAAGAGTCGAGGCGTTCTTTCGGACGAATTTCAGGTAACTGAGGGGGTGCTACAGGGAGAATCCCTAAGCCCGGATCTGTTTCTGTTGTACCTTGCAGACTTCGAAACCTTTTTCCGAGATAAAGGCCTGGAAGGGATAAATATCAACGGCATACACAACATAATAATGTTACTGTACGTAGACGATACTGTGATTTTGGCCCACTCGCGGGTAGACCTGGGAAAAAAGTTAAACGCCCTTGATGAGTATTGTGCGCAAAATGGACTGGAGGTCAACACGAGTAAAACTAAGATAGTGGTTTTCAAAGCAGGAGGAAAAGCAAAACAGTTAGAAAACCGTTTCACCCGGTACAGAGGAGCAAATATCGAGGTCAAAACAAGTTACAACTATCTTGGTATACCAGTCACGAGGTCAACTTTAGGGCTAAAGGCAGCCCAGACAGCTGTAGTCAAAGTGAAAGTGGCATCCGGTGTAGCGATGTCTATTTTATCGAAGGCAAGATGCGACTCGTGGGATGCGTACGGAAAGCTGTACAAAAGTATGGTAACGTCAACCTTCCTGTATGCGTTTCCTGCATGGGGCCTGAAATACGGTGAACTCATCGAAACAGCACAAACCTGGTTCTTCAAGAGACTGCTGCTTCTGCCAAAAAATACGCCGAATGCCGCGCTTAGACTGGAGCTAGGTCTGGTAAAAGTAAAGTATAAAGCGATGAAGATAACATGGGACTGGTTCGTCAGAATCATGAAGAAGAGCGATGAAGAGCTACCAAAAATCTGCATGCGCAGACTAATTGACATCGCCGAGACCTTAGAAGTGGAGAACAAATACAACTGGGTTACACAGTTCAAAGCATTTCTTGTCGAAGCTGGCGCACTGGACCTTTGGGGATATTTTGAACCGGGCTACTGGGCGAGTCGAGCGGACGATGTATTTGCAAGGTACAAGTTAACACTAAAACTGCAAGACCTTGAGGCTTCATCCACATCTGTATCCTGCCAATTGAAGATCTCCCGGTCCATCGACGACGGCATGGCCAAATACCTCACGTTTCGTCTTCCGCTTCAAATAAAGCGCATTGTCGCCCAAGTCAGGCTTGCAAATATAAGTAACCTGCAATCTAAGCTACAAACTGAGTTCGGGAAAGCTAAACCCGCAGCAAATCTGTCAGATATGCAACTTATCAGAAGTTGAATCGATACACCACTTTATGCTTCGCTGCCCTATCTACGAGCCGCATAGAACCTACTACATGGGACAACTACTAGAAGCTACAAGGAGTGAGGAAAAGATTACTGAAATCCTGGCTACTCAAGATCCAAAAACTCTTAAGAAAGTTTTCGGCTTCGTTAGTCAAAGCCTGCTATTAAGAGCCTTTGCACTAAATATCTAAAACTAAGCCGCAAGAGCACCAATGTTACCCTTATACTACCCCCCCTTGCTATAGGAGACAATTTTGTACCCCTGTGGAAGCAATAAAAATATACATACATACATACATACTGTGACGAATTTCCGGACAAACACGTCAACTGGTCCGATCTCTCTCCTTTGCACGACGCGATTCGGCCTGGGTCTCGAACCCACGATCTGAACAAGAAACAAAACTCGAGGTGGAACAGCTACTCACCGGTCGTGTAGCACGAAGATGGGCGCCAGGTACCCGAAGTACCGTCGATTCGGGAACCGACTTCTATTTCCTTCGATGCCGGGTAGAACCGTTCGTACGAGAGAAAGCGAGCGAAGTAGAAAGAAAGAGAGGGACCAAGAGAAACCCGCGGTAGCTCAGTTTTGAGGGATGAAAGGTAGAGGGGCGGGGTCGAATGGCGAGTAACAACAACGCGGTTCTTCAGGAGTCAGTGGTATTTATTATAATTCTCCCGGGCTACCTCGATTAATTAGACGAGGCGCAAGACGGATCACAATTCAAGATGACAGGTGCGATAATCGTATGGAAAGAAGCGATACAATAAAAGAAAGAAAGTATGACAAGAAAACGGGACGAACTTAAACGGTAATCACGCGAACAAGGTAGCTGATAACGGGCAACAAGAGAGAGCTTTGACTAGGGAAGAGAGCTTAGAATAGGGAACGAAAGAGAGCTGGGAATAGGAAAGAGAGCTGACAATAGGGAAGAGAGCTTAGAATAGGGAACGAAAGAGAGAGAGCTAGACCAGGGGCAAAAACAGGGGACTTCCGCGTGGTAACCGGGTAGAGAGCTAATCGGGCCAGGGCGAGAACACGGCGACATATTAAGCGGGACTTAATTCTAACACAGCGTAAATAATCCAGAACGAGAAGGGGGATAAGCAAAAATACAGAAATATAAAGAATTGTATCGACCAGTAAGGGGCAGGGAATCCACCCGTTGAGTACGCCGTAACACACAACGAAATTACGCGAACAACTTTTCGCCAAACAAAACTAAATAAATCACTAACTAAACACGGCGTACC
Source organism: Odontocolon sp. PSUC_FEM 10030002 (assembly GCA_018906895.1). NCBI lineage: Eukaryota > Metazoa > Arthropoda > Insecta > Hymenoptera > Ichneumonidae > Odontocolon > Odontocolon sp. PSUC_FEM 10030002. The sequence continues at coordinate 5,829 of JABMBT010008140.1, forward strand.
GAGGGGGAATTCCATGCTAACAGTAAATGAGGGCTGGGTCTCACCAGGTTTCTTCGTTGTACGATGTCCTCAGGAGACGAAGGTAGCGATGGTAGTTTTTCTCTCGAATATTCGGGTCACTGGAGCGTAGCGATAGATCACGGTCACAGTTCACACGGAAGTGATTTGCATAGCGCAGATCGCTCACGTCGCCGGTCGATATCCCCCACTCTCGGGGTGGGACTCGTGGCGCCGGCGCGTCTGCCGAGCTCTGCTGGCGCTCCTGCGGCGACGAGTCCAGGCGGCGGCCGGTGACGTAGAGAGCTGAGTGGCGCGCCCGGTGAATCCGGCGCGATAATTTAAATCCGGAAACTCATTGGATTGATGCTGACTAATATGCAGTCCTCCGGTGTCTTGTGTCTGCCGCTTCCTTCTTCTTCCGCTTCCCTCGTTTCTTCACGCAGCAATATGAACTGCTTTGGGGCCGGTCTTCCTCCGTGGAAAAGGTGACGGGTAGAGAGGAGGGTGAGGTTCCTCCCGCTGGAACCATGGCCGGTGGTGCGTCGGCGGTTGAACCTCAAAACAAACGACGTCTTCGAAACAAAACTTGATTCTCAAACTCCTCTGGTCCCCGAAACTCGTTCCAACTATTCGAGGTGCCGGGTTGTCCGGACGTCGACTCGGGCCCTCGGCAGGGGATGGTTCAGCGCCAGGCTGATAAGTCGTGAGGAGTCGGGAGGCACGGTATCTCGGCCTTATTTCCGGCGATCTCCTTGGCATCCATATCCGCGCGCACAGGTGGACGGTGCGCGCCTGCGACTCGTAGGGAGCATTATCCGAAACGAAGGTCCTTGATGACTTCTTCCTTCGATGTCGTTGAGGTAGCGTCGGTGGGTGGAGGGGGAAGATCAGTTGGCGGCAAGCACAAGTCGGACTTTTCTCGCTGTGGGTGATGTTAGGTAGCGATGATCCCACGGTGGTCGGGCGTTGATCGATGCGGTGAGACCCAGGTATCGATGACAAATTTTGGTCACATAATAATTAAAATAAAAATAGAACGGGAAAACGATAAAATTGATGCCGTGATAGAGGTAGCAAGACGCAGAGGTAGCTAGAAGGGAGCTAGAGGGAGCTAATATCACCGTGATCGTTCGATTCGCCCTGCCCTTGATCTTCAGCGAGCGTGCGCCGCTCCAGTGTCGTAAATCCGACACTCCTTACCGCTGCCTGCCTGTGCAGGGTAACGTGCTCCGAAAAAAGTCACGTCACAGACCTTCCTCCCCGGAAGGGGTGAGTTGGCTATACCGTCAAACGGCGAAGCTCGCGAAGTTGGTGGTTGGAGCTGCCTGCACAGGCTGCAGCGGGCCGGAGGTCCTCCTGGTGTTGGCTGAAACAAAGAAACCTGGTGCGAAGCCCACTTTTCGGGCCCAGATGAAACCTCCAGCCACGCCGAAGCGTTATGCCTGTCACTGTTTCCTCCCGGTCGATATATGAAGGGAGCATAAAAGGGAGCCATGAATGGTGAATCTAAATGTTTTGCCATACTCGCATGAAAGGGAGGGAGCCATTTTCGCAGCGTCGTAACCGGAAGGGTTCGGAACGCGCGAACCGGACAAAAGTTACTTTTTCGAACGTCATCCCTATATTAAATAAACTGAAAGAAGGAAGCAAAGTTGCTCGGCTTCCTTTGGAAAGAACGTCCAAAAACAGAAAAAAAAATAGAGACAGAACTCAGTCGAAGTTGCAGTGAAACCAATCGTCGTGGCGAACGGAGACGACTAACGGTTAGTGAGCTGTTATCCGAAGTTGGACTTCCGGACAAAACCGTGATATGCTGGCGAATGGGAGTTAGCTTGAAGGGAGAGGGAATTCTTACAAACGATAGTTAACTGGAATAAAGAGCGACTGAAACCCAAAAATTATTAAGTTTTTAGGTTTATTTTCTTACTAACTAGAGCTTACATATGGTAGAGAGCTTACTTCTAGTGGTTAATTGAAGGAACGAGGTAGCTAATTACAATAGAGAGCAAAAGGGAGAGACGAGAGAGCACAAAAAAAAATCTTTGGTGGGTGGTGAGTTGCTGACTAACGGTAGATAGCTCCAGTCTATAGGTAGCCGGGGGGCCAAGTGTCTCGCTGAGTTTCGTCGTGAAGACGGGCCCTTCCACGTCCCCTTGGGGCGTGAGGGGGATTCGTCGTGGTGGTGCACTCCATTAGGGGTCGTGGGGCTTCGGTGGTGGGGGTTGGGCGCACAGGTAGCTCCGTCTGGGGAATGTTGCGTCCGAGATTTGGGATGAAAGGTCCTTCCGATCGCCATTGTGTTCCGTCACGAGGGCACGTTTTGATAGTGACGCCGGGGCGTCCGCAACGCTTGCAGTGTACCGTCGGCGATTCCGGACAGTTTTTGCTCGTGTGGCCGGCCCGGTTGCAATTGAAACAACGGCCGAACCGGGTCCCCTGATCGTTCCCAGAGGCAGTTCCGCGGCCTGGAGTCGGGCGCGCGCGCTTCTCGGCCGACGGGCCGGTGGCTTGTGGCTGGCGCGGCAGATCGGGGGCGGTCGGTGGTAGGACCGTCGCCTCGGTGGCGCGTCGCTCGCGACGGGGGCTCGGTGGGCTTGCCCGTGCCAGCGGAGGTAGCTGAAGGGGCGGCGTGCTCGGGGTGGTGGACGTCGGCTCGGTTCGCTCGACCAGAGGGGGTGGTGTCTCCGTTTGCATCCCGCAACTCACGACGTCGACACGAGCTTCCGAAGCTTGATCTCGGGTCGCAGGACGGATATCCATCTGAACGGCGGCGTCGAACATCGGGGGGACCTCCCGAACGTCGAGACGGGCTTCGGACGCTTGGTCCCGGGTTGTCGGTCGGATATCCACCTGAACGGCGGCGTCGATCATCGGGGGAATCTCACGGACGTCGACGGAGGTAGCCATTCGGATTGGCACGCCCAGGCCTAGGTTGATTGGACACGGTCCAGAAGCGAGGTGCGCCAATCGTCGGACTGTCCTGCCTAGGTCGTTGAAGAAACCCGGCTCGATATACTCCACCGCAGCCAGCACTCGTGCGTAGCGCCGCATGTCGTCCCATATGGGATGGGTGTCCAAATCGAACTCGTCCTGGTTCTCGAGGATGTGGTTGAGCTCGTCGACTTCCCGTGGGGGCCACGGGGAAGTTCTCCCGTCCACGCTCGGCGAGCGGAGGAGATGCTCCTCTATATCCGCTTCGAGCGGATCAGTGGCGGCATCTCCGCTCGTATCCAAGTCGACGACCTCCGGGGACCGCGGATCCCGTACATTCTGGGGCGGGCCCCGTCCTTCGTGCGGCCGCGGGGCCATCGTTTTTCGGACGATCGGTCTCCTTCCTCCTACTCGATGTTGCCGGTGAGGTAGCTGGAGAGTGGCGCCGAAGGTAGCTTCGTTGGGCGTAGTCTGGACTCGGAGGTAGCGTCTGTATCTCTTCTGAAACCTGCAGGTAGCCACGGTGTTATTGGCTAATGTAGGGCTTGAGGTGTTGGATGTACATCTTGCCTGTCCAAGGGCCGTTCGGGTCGCGTAAAAGAACTACTACGGGGGATAATTTTTGGGTGACAATAAGGGGACCGTTAAATTTCGGGGCTAATTTTGCCGCGATGTTTTGGGCGGCGGAAGACAACACGTGGTGCCTCTTCAGCACTAAGTCCCCTATTTCGAAGCGGATATTGCGACGTCGCCGGTTATATTGGCTGGATTGCCTTCGGAAGGCTTCGTCCAGCGCGTGCCTCACTGGTTCCCGCAGTGTCTCCACCCGACTCATTCTCTCCTTCCAACTCTGGGGGGTGTTGGGTACCATCTCGGGGTTCGATTCGCCGTTAGCCCGAAGGGTCGCCGCGGGTCGTGGTTCGCGGCCCAAATTCAAGAAGGCCGGGCTCGATTTGAGGGAGCTATGATACGCGTTGTTGTACGCGAACCTGAATTCGGGGAGATGTAGGTCCCACTCGCGGTGATCCTTCTCGAGGAACGAGGCCAACATGGTCTTAAGGACTCTGTTGACTCGCTCGACCGGGTTAGCCTGAGGGTGATACGGGGGAGTCGTTCGGTGGGTCGCGCCGATCTTTTCCGTGAGCGCGCGGAGGTCGCGATTGAGGAACTCGGTCCCATTATCCGTCAGGAGAAAACGCGATGTTCCCCAGCGGTTGACGATCGTATCCTCAAGGATTTCCGCGATCTTTTTGCCGGTTGCCTTTCGCATCGGGCAGCACTCCACCCATTTGGTGAAAAGGTCTTGAATGACGAGAATGTACGCAAAACCTGCCTTGCTGGCGGGGAAGGGCCCCATCACGTCAGCCGCTACGACGTCCCAGGGTTTTTCGAGGACTCGTTGGTGCATGATTCCCGCGGGGGAAGCCTGCTCGACCTTGCACCTCTGACAAGTGTCACAACTCCGGACGTACCGGGCGGAGTCGCGAAACATGTTCGGCCAGTAGTACCAGTTGGTGAGCCTACGGTGAGTCTACGTACGTCTTGTCTATGCCCAAGTGGCCGGATTGAGGGGTGTCGTGAGACTCGGAGAGAGCTTGGGGTCGGGTTTCCCTAGGTAGCACCAGCTTCCACGCGTCTAGATCGCCTACCTCGAACGCGGCTAGCCCCGGTGCGCGGTGGTAGAATAAGCGGTTATCGTCGTAGCGCTAGTCGGGATATAAGTCGGGACGGTAGATCACGTCTCTTATTTTCCGATTGTACCATACGTCTTGACTCTTGTTGAGCGGGGTCACTAGCATGCAGGTAGCCTCAGGTATTCGGGAGAGAGCGTCGGGGACATGGTGGAGAGCGCCTTTCCGATGGATAACTTCGTAATCATACTCTTGCAGCTCGAGAGCCCACCTGCCTAACCTACCGGTCGGGTTTTTAAGGTTGTGTAGCCACCGCAAGCTAGAATGGTCGGTGATGACTGTGAATCGGTAGCCCTCGAGGTAGCAGCGAAATTTGCGGATGGCCCACAGCACGGCTAAGCATTCCTGTTCGGTTGTTGTATAATTCTTTTCTGCGCTATTAAGGGATCGGCTGGCGTACGTGACGACGTGCTCGACGTCGTCGAGGGTTTGAGTCAACACCGCTCCCAATCCGACACCACTCGCGTCGGTTTGTAGGACAAAAGGTAGCTCGAAGTGGGGGCAGATCAGCGTGGGGGGTGAAGTTAGCCGGCGGCGGATCTCGAGAAAGACCGAGTCTTGGTCTGTCGACCAAGTCCACGAGCGATCCTTCTTTAAGAGAGCTGTTAAGGGAGCTGCGAGGGTCGCGAATTCCGGGACGAACCGTCGATACCACGAGGCCATACCTAAAAAGCGATGCAACTGCTTCACGTTTCGGGGAACCGGGTAGTTCACCACCGGCGAGATTTTTTCGGGGTCGACTTGTAGACCGTTTTTATTCACGAGAAATCCTAGGTAGCGTACTTCGGAGCAGCAGAATTTACTTTTTTCGGGATTGATCGTGAGGCCGGCCTCCGTGATTTTACGCAGGACTTTGCGGAGCCAGCACAGGTGTTCGTCGAACGTGGAAGTGACGATGATGATGTCATCCAGGTAGACCGAAACGTACGGCTGCATTTCTGGCCCGAGCAGGCGGTCGGCTAAGCGTTGGAAGGTAGCTGGTGCATTAGTCAGGCCGAAGGGCATTCGCGTGAAATGGAAGAACCCTACCCGGGTACCTTAAAAGCTGTAATTTCGCGACTTTCCTTAGCCAAAGGTACTTGGAAGTAGGCTTGGCTCAAATCCAAGGTAGTCATGAAGTTAGCCCTACGCAAGCGATCGAGAATGCTATTCATGAGTGGGATTGGATAGGCATCCTTCTTGGTGACGCTATTGACCTTACGGAAGTCCAGGCAAGGACAGAGGCTGCCACTAGACTTTTTGACCATCACTATCGGACTCGACCAATCGCTAGAAGAGGGCTCGATTATACCGTCCGCGAGCATCTGCTTAACCTGATCGTGAATAGCCTTCTCGATGGGTGGAGATACCGCGTAATACCGCTGTTTAATCGCGGGGTGCCCGCCCACGTCAATGCGATGTTCCACCAGGTGGGTCGCCGCGAGTTTCGACGGGGCTGGGGGTATTTCTTGGGCTACGAGCTCGTTGAGGTAGCTTCTTCGGTCGACGGATAGGGTTTGCAATCCGCAACAGAGAGCTTGAACGGGGCCGCGATCGCGTTGGACTTCTAACTTGAAATATCGGGTGGGGTCGGATTTAAAATACCATCGAGCTTCTTCGAAATCTATGACGAAGCGGGCCGCGCTTAGGAAGTCGAGCCCGAGTATACAAGGTAGCACAAGTTCAGGTAGCAGGTACGCGGTGAATGGAAATGGTTGACCGTTCAACCGGATTCGCGGACTTACGGTCTCGGTCGCGATGGCTCGTTGTCCGCCCGCCATTTCTACACCGCGCGGTATCGCCGCCTGGCTAGGGATCCCTAGCTCCTGCATCCATCGGATTCCGGCCGGGCCGAGGAACGTGCGGCTAGACCCGGAGTCGACTAGGGCGCGGATGGGCCACCCGTTGACGTAGAACGTCAGAAAGAACGCCGTGGCACTCTCTTCGGTTTGCACGTTACTGCACCAGATGGGTTCCGCGTCAGGCTGGGGTTTCGTGTTGGTCGAGTGGATTGGGTGTTTGGTACCGCGGGACCGGGGCGGTCCTCCCTCTACGCGTTTCCCGAATAAAACGGGCATCTTGGAGCGGTCGCGCCGGAAAATCCGCATTGATAACAAAAAGTGCGGCTCGGTTCGGTACAATCGTTAAAGTAGTGCCCGGACTTCCCGCAGTTGCAACAAAGCCGTGGTCGCGCGGTCGGTTTCGGATTATTCGGGGTGGTCGGTGTGGTTGTCGAGGTCGTCTCGGGGTCCGCGGGAGGGTTGCTCGAGGTCGTGCTAAAGGAGGGCGTCGTGGAGGTAGCTTTCGCGGATGTTGGTCGATTCGGGCGGTTCCGTTGTCGATTGTTTCCTTGACGGCGCGGGGTTGGTGGAGGATCTCGAATTGCGTTAACGGCGTGAGGCTCCTCGGCTGTCTATGCGTCAGAGGCGGGGGCAGGTAGCTCGGTCTCGCGGGCCGCGTCTGGAAACACCATCCCGTAGATAGCCGATTCCTCGAGGCTGAGTGCCGCGAACGCCGTATGATTCGAGCGCGGGTTTGGTTGGTTGCGCGACTGACGAGGTCCCGCATACGCAAGTTCCGGGCACAGGGAGTGGCCGGGGTCAGGTGGTGCGCGATACGTTTGGATGGCCGAAAAGCTCTTTTCCGCACGGACAGCGACGTGTTCTAAAGAATCAAAGTCGAAAACGTCGTCTCGGTGGATCGCGATTCGTAAACGAGGTAGCAGGTTTCGGTGCGCGTATTGAATTTGTTCGGCTTCGTCCCAAGCTGGTTGTAAACGGGCGAATAAGCCACGGAGGCAAGTTAGATAGTCCGCCACGGGTTCGGTGATTCCCTGCGTCTGACGCATTATCTCCTCGCGCAACGCGAATTGGTAGTCGGGGTCACCGAAGCGTACTGCGCAAGCTTGCTTAAATCCGGTCCAGGTTGTCCAACGGCCGCGCTCGTTTCGGAACCATTGAAGGGCAATACCCGTTAGGAAGAATGGAATGCAACGGATTAAGTCTTCCTCGCGAATCGGCATGATCTCGCGGCCCTCTTCGATTCGCGTTAGGAATGTCTGAACGTCTTCTCCTTTTCGGCCCGAGAACGAAAGGTCCCATTTGCGCATCACGTGTAGCACGGAGGTAGGCGTCGGGGGGAAACGCGGTGGGGCCCGTTGGTCACCTAAGGAGGGGTCGAACTGAGGTAGCTGGAACTCCGATGTGGCCCGGGTGGCACGCGGGTGTCGGGGACCTAGCGGAGGCGCATGTTGCGGATTCGTATAGGTAGCGAACGGGGGCCCGGGTGGATAAAACGCGTAAGGATAGGGTGACATGGTCGAAAACCACGGGTACGGTACGCCCTGATCTCCGGGGGTGTCGCCATTATTCACCACGCGTTGGTCGTTTGGTGGAGCTCTTGGCACGCGGTCTTGTGGGTTGACTATAGCATCGGCTGCTGGGGGTGGCGTACCGGTGCGTTCGTTGCTACCCGTTGCGACACCCGAGTCGTTGTTCGCGGTATCGCCTGGCGGGGGGGGTACGGTGCCGGTCTCGTTGAAAGTGCTCGTAAGCGGAATTTGGTTCGGCATGCTCGCGGAGAGGGTAGTTAGCTAGGTGGAAGGTAACCGGTAATCGGTGACGCTTAGCGGGTAGTTAGCTAGATGGAAAGTAACTGGCAGTTAGCTGGGTGGACGGTAATCGGTGACGCGTAGCAAGTAGTTAGCTAGATGGGAGGTAACTGGTAATCGTTGACGCGTAGCGAGTAGTTAGCTAGATGGGAGGTAACTGATAATCGTTGACGCGTAGCGAGTAGTTAGCTAGATGGGAGGTAACTGCGCGTTGTCTAAACAGTCGCTGTTGAACCGAGGTATCAGAACACGGAATGGAAAGATGATCAGAGTAATTGTCACTGGGTACACGCACTAACACTTTGAATTCTTAAGTCGTCGCACTAATCGTCGCTCGTGGCACTGTCGTCACGGTCGCAATTGATAATGAGCTTCGTGCCGCTGGTAGGTAGCTACGGAGCCCGAGTCCGCGAGGGTCACGTGGCAAGAGAGGGGGGGGGGGAAGAACTCTAAAATCCCCCGAATAATTTCGAGCTCGCTTCGAAATTCAAATAATACGGTCACTTGTTGTGAGGATTACCGTTGATACCGCGAGACAATGGTGTTTTCGAAGACTTATTTTCCTCGATACTTTAATCCCTCTTTTGTTCGCCCGCTCGTAAGAAATACCACGAATTGGCCCGCCGGTAGTTAGCAGGCGGGTTGTTTACGATAGATAGCTGTTGGGATGGGTAGAAAAACCCTCTAGCAAGCGAGAGGCAATGGTAGTATGGCTCGGCAACCCGAGTCGTTGGTTATTTACCGCGAGCGAATCGTCCTTTTGACACCCTTGAGCGACCGGCGTCCTGCACGTGCGCGGGCTGGCTTCGGTTAACGCGGAGATGTAAACACGCTCGACGCGAGCAACGGTCGAGGCGAGAAAGGGGGGCGGGCGAGAGACAAAGCGGATCGAGAGACTTGGCGAACCATGCTGGACGACGGCGAAATATTTTCGATGTTTTTCTAACGCTCGATGGAATATTATTTTTCTTATTTCTAAGAACTCCCGTGCCGTACGCGGCATTGTAGTACGATAGCGGATTAAGGGATTAGCTGTCCGAGGTGTTAATTAACAACACTGATGGCGAAGAGAGCAATAACAAGGGCTATTTCGGGTGTTCAAAGATACGGTACTAGGTAGCATGGTCGAAAGAATTGAAACAGGTAGCATGGAAATAAAATAGATGATAGGTAGCAATGTAATGAGGTACGAGGGCCTTCCCACCCCAGAGAGCTATATTACATGAGCGTTATTACGTTTCATCGGGGTATTTGCTAATTCAGCTTACTTCACTGCAACTTTTCCTGAGCTCTAAGGAATTAAATGTGATTTCGAAGAAAACTTAGATAACGTTACGCGATTCCACATGATTTTAACCGAATTTTGTTACTGGAGCCCCACGTTGGGCGCCATTTGTGACGAATTTCCGGACAAACACGTCAGCTAGTTCGGTCCCTCTTTCGTGCTCGACGAAATTCGGCCTGAGTCTCGAACCCACGACCTGAGCACTTAACGAAACGCGGTATCGAACAACTACTCACCGGCTACGCTGCACGAAGTTGGGCGCCAGGTACTTGAAGTACCGTCGATTCACGAACCGACTTAGATTTCCTTCGATGCAGGGAAGAGTCGATCGAACGAGCGAAAGCGAGCGAAGTAAAACGAAAGAGAGACGAACCAAGAAAATCCCGCGATAGCTCAGTTTGGAGGGATGAAGGGTAGAGGGGCGAGGTCGAATGGCGAGTAACAACAACGCGGTTCTTCGGGAAACAACGAGGTTTATTGTAAATTTTTCCCGGGCTGCACTCGACCGAGGTGGACGAGGCGCAAGACGGATCACAGTTTCAGTTGACAACGTTAAGAATCGTGTGACGAGAAGCGGTACAATAAAGTAATGAAGAACACGAACGATTGGGGGAGGAAGCTAATTAATAAGACAGGTAGCGGGGCAAACGACTAAGTAAGAAAGAGAGCGAGAGAGCAATATAGGGGACGCGCTTTACAATTAACACAGTCAGATCGGGGTACAAAGATTTAGCAGGTAACGGGTTTCGCAGAAGAAAGAGAGAGCATAATTACGGGCCGAAAGAGAAAGAGGTAGCTGTGACTTCCGAGTGGCGAATCGCTCGCCGGGTTAACATAGAGAGCGAGGGAGCTGAGTACGGCAGGGCGAGATCACGGGGAGCGATATAGAGATAACTAATAAAAAGGAATTTGATCGCGTTAACAAAAATATACGGGCGATACGGAAATTACGACGAAATAATATGACAAAGAAAGATCGACCACAAAACAATAATAAAACGTAATGCGAACAACGTTCGCCGAAGCCAAAACCAAGTAACTAATTAACTAAGCACGGCGTATCGAGGGTGGATAACCCGCTAACAGTAAATGAGGGCTGGGTCTCACCAAATCTCTCTGCAGCAAGAAGTCTTCAGGGAACGTAGGTAGCGATGTTCAATTCTTCTTTTTCGGGAAGCACGGGTCACTGGAACGGTCATCTCTTAACCAAACGTAGGCTCACGCGGAAGTAATTTGCGTCGCGCAGATCGCTCACGTTGCCGGTCGATATCCCCACTCTTCGGTGGTCCTCGTGGCGCCGGCGCGTCTGCCGGACTTCGCTAGCGCTCCTGCGGCGTCGAGTCCATGCGGCGGCCGGTGGTGTAGAGAGCGTGGCGGTGC
>JABMBT010008251.1:0-16691 GCA_018906895.1 Odontocolon sp. PSUC_FEM 10030002
TAAATATTTATTTTCCCATAAGAAATGTACATTTGTTATAAATAAATCCTTTTCTTAGTGAAACCGCTATATCGATATACCTACTCAGGAATGGAATATTCTCCATGTTCGAAAACACCAGCATCACCATATTAGCCAAGCACGTTCAGGTAGCTAGCTGAACGTGGATCTCTGGGCCATGCATTATGTATAATACATCACGTTATTGGTTCCCTCAGTGATTCAACCCCCTTGCCAAGCACACCGCCATATCGTGTACTCTGCCTCGCGTATATACGCTCGGGGGTGCAGGCAGACGAGAAGGAAGGGATAGGGATGCTGGAAGACGACTATAGCCGAGTATCAGAGTCATAGCGACGCCTCTATACAGCATACACACACGAATTTCTCGTCGGCCTAGTAAAACATAAGCATCGAAAAACGATAAATAAGGGAAACGTGGGCCGCATGCCGAGCTAACGTATTCGGTGTAGTTGTATCCGAGAGAGAAAGAAAATCATTTTTTCTCAGTTTTTTGTACAAGGAAAATCATCCGGATAACACATTGAAAAATTATTCTCGTTGTATTCAAGTTTTTCTAACCTTTCCACAATTTCCACGATTTCTGTACTATTTTCCTTTGAATATATTATGAAAAACTGAATAACAATTTTTGATTTTTCATTTTCTGGAGAATCAAGGACCTGTGTCATCTGAAGTTTTCAGCTGATTACGAATAGAACGTTCCTTTTATCAATATTTTAAGGGATACATGCTAAAAGTGTAAAAGTCGACAAAAAAATGAGTGTTTTCGTAATCAGCGGACGATTTGCGAATAAATAGGCTTTATTTTTTATGTTTTCAGGATGTCTGTAGCCTATTTGATCAGAGATAGTCCGCTGTATAAGTGTGACATCGTCAAACAGATCATCCTCGCTCTTATCGAAAAGTTGAAGTAATAGAGCGTGGAGAAAAGCATATCACTTATGCATTTCTCTATTCGAGTGTTTGACAAAAATTCTCATCGCAGTCAAAAGAAATGATTATTGTCAACAGAGAAACAGAAAATGGAGAATATCTAGAGAGCGAAAAATTTACAACCATGGACGGGTCTGACTTTCTTGTACAGCCCCAAATTGTTTAGCTTATTTATATAGATTTATATCGAGATCGTGCCACGGAGAGGAATGAGAAATATGGAAAAGGGGAATAAGAGAATCGTCTCGAGGATTTCCAGAAACCTTTCTCCGGTCTTTTCCTCTTTTCCTCAAGCTTATACGATACTATCGTTGGTATGCAGAAGGCGTTGACAGCGCTTTTGAAAATCGAAAACGATACATAAAAACGAGATAACATTACTTAAGGAGATACGACAATCAGATAAATCCAAGGATCTAAAATTTTGGTGTCATAATGGAACGTTTATAATCTTATTGTCAGTGCAATTTCAACACGATTTACAGTTGTGTTTCTGAAATATTCGGTACATTACAGCGAAGATTTACAAAACGTTTAATCATATTATACTTATCGATGAATCTTAGGTGAAAAAATCATATAGCTCATACATATGTGTAGAACTTAGAACTAAAATATATATGTACAAATTTAATATTTTTTCCACCTGGGATCCTATATATATAGTATTACATTATAGGATACTGTACATATGCTCAACGAGGCAGAAGTGCGCGGTTACATCGTCCGGATAATCTCGCATCGTCCGGAACGTGCTTTCGACGCTCCCCGAATTTCCAACGTCGCGCACCGTACATCATTTTGCCGGGGCTGCGAGCACGGAGTGAGAGAGAAATGAGAGAGGGTGTGAAGAGCGTGAGAATCGAGTCGCGGTCCACGGGGATGTTTCTACGGGAACGAGAGACAGATAGAAAGCACACTGGGATGCTGCGTTCCTCTCTCACTGCCGCGTGTATATTCTCGCCGCTCTCGCTCGTTTCGAACCTCGTGAGGATCGCAAGCAGAGAGCACCCGGTCCAGAGCAGAGTGCTCCGGGTGTTCTGTGGATACAACATCGAGATTCACTCTTCTCTCTCGGCGAACGCGCCGACATTCATCACGTTATCAAGTTGCTCGCACACGCGCTGCGTGTTGATACACAATTATGCGAGGCGGCGTGCTCAGCTCTGTCCTCTTTCTATACTATATCTGGACGTCAAGATGACTGGCTTACCACAGATTCTGTACCAAATGTATTTTTATATTTTTGTGATTTTAAAAACAATACAAATGAATTTATCGAAATGATTTTTCTCCAAAACTACTCCAAATATGAAAATTTGAGAATTTTATGAGATTTTACTCTCGCAAGAAAGATCAAAGAGATACTCGCCGATGAACATGAAAATTTACTCACGATTTTCTCAAGAAACGTGTTTACGTCTCGACGTTAGTTAGGTAAAAAGAAAATATGTAGAAAAATGTATTGGAAAAGTATTATAAATCCATCGTACTCCGCTGCCTATATATATTTCTTAACATAAAAAAGTGTAGATTAAAAGAATTATGATTGTGGGGCGAACTTCGGGTAAACTTCAGTATAGATATTCATGGACCAAAAAAAATGTACATGACCTTCTTTCTAGCGCGATACTCTTTCAGTTTCTGAATTTGCTCATCAGTTTTGAAGCTCGAAACTTTTTCGTTGTTTGCTCTCTCCGAACGTGCTTTCCGGAATTTTCCAGCATCTTACTTGCTTTCTCCATTTCCGTTTCTCATTCGAGTATAGTAAAGTATATATAGCGTGTATTTCGGTCTCTATCTCGCGTATAGTATGGACCAGGGGGATGAGGGGGATGAGAATACGTACGTAGTACACATCGTGTGCCCCCTCGCGAGCTCACGTGGTGATCCATTGCTCCTCGGAGAGGCAAGAGTTAGGGAAATGGCTTCGTAGAACTTGTTTGTTCGTCCCACGCCCCCGCGCGATTTCACGTCGGGAATACGGAATCGCGTATAAGCACGGACGGTGGTACGAGCATGCCCGAGCGAACTGGCGATGTGCTGAAATTGCAAAGAGCAGCGCGAGAATAAGAGAAAGAAGAACCAGAATAGAAGATAAAGAACGGAAAGAAGATTTCCTCGAGACACAGAGCCAGAGTTCGAAGGTCGTGAACAGAAGTCCCTGTGACTTAGCTATATATCTCTCTTTCTTTTCTTAGTTTCTTTATTTTTTTTATTCCTATTTCATACGCGTTTTCCCATATCGTAACCGTAACTCGAATTCATAGTGACTATATATACATAAAGGATACGCGTTGACTCGATTACGAAAATGTCTGGATCGGAATCATGCATATCTGTATGTGACCGAGTGATGAATTTATTGCTTGTGAAACGGAGCAAAGATTTTGTGTCTCGTCGACTGGGTAGGGGTAGAAGTGAGTTGTTGATGGCCAAGTAGGTGGAAACTGAGATCGAGAACTGGAATAAGATGGTGAATTAGACAGAGAGAGAACCAAAGAACAGTAGATCCGTGGAAAGTGTAGGAGTGGGGTGGGAGAGGGGGGAGGAGTCGAAGAACTGAATTGGAGAAGGACAGGATAGCAGTCTCATTGGGAATTCATGCGGTATACGAGGTGGGATGTACGTATGAACAGGATCGCTCTCGGGCGTCAGGACGAAGGGACCAAGAGCAACGTCTGTAGGTACTTACAGTTCTCGTATAGAGTAGAAGGGATGAAAGGAAGAGAGGTATGAGGTGAGGTAGCGAAAAGGGAAGGGGCAAGATTGTAGGAGACGTATACGAGGTCTCGGTGTTCTCCATGTAGAGACACGAGGACACGATGTGGCCTGGCTCCTGCTGTCGTTGGAATTAGAGAGGGGGTAGAGAGGGCGGACATAGCTGAGGAGGGTAGGAGGAAAACCGTTCCAGATAGAGAAGCCGAGGGTGGAAGAGGGGAAACAGAGGGGGAAGGGGTTAGAGCGAGCGGTGACACTCTCATTTCGGAGAGAATTTACAAGCCGCCCTCTCGCGTGCTTCGCATAGTCAGACCTAGTCCCAACCCCCCTATATATAACGAGAACGTAGCCAGGCCGAGCGAGCAGCCAGCCAGTCTGGCATAGTTAAGCGTGCTTCTACTAGATGTACCCGACTGCTCTGTACCCGCGTACGAAATTCATCGAGCTTGCTGCTGTTCCTCTGCCGCTGCTCCTGCTGGACGATTTTGAGGCGCCTCTGTACCAACTCGGTATCTTCTCACCGCTTCCTTCTTCTTGTTCTTCTTCTACGTTTTGCGGTATTATTCTTCTTTAGTAATGAAAGATGGTTCGATAGTCCGTTACTGTAAGGAGCGATGCCTAAATTCTAAGGCGTTGGAATCGAGACGAAATTTCATAAAACCTTCTAATATAATTTTGAAAATTGGAATCATTTCTTACGGTATATCAAAATCCTCAAATTGTTCGAAAAATTGTATACCTTTGAGGGACGAGAACAACACTAAAAGCTATTAACGTTACTGTAATGTAACCCCTATCACTAACAGAGAAGGGTTTCTCAAGGGGATGTACCTTCTGGATAATCGCGAGACGGTACCACCCCGCGCTCACCACCACTTTCTCCAATCCCCTCTGTTAACAGTTGCAAAACCTTTTCTATTCCTCTCCCCTCTGCCTCTGTCTTCTATCATTCCCTCGCAAGCCTGTGGTTCTCGTTGAACACACCGTTCTCGAATCCGGGAGGGCTCGCACCGACCTCACTCACTACCTCCGAACACGCAATCATTATGCCGTTGCGACGTGTACGTTTGGTGGGCCTCGTTGCAATATTCTATACCTGTTTCCCTCTTCAACTTGGGCGCTCTTGCTGTTCCCACCACTGTTATATACTCCTGCTGTACGAAATCGTTGCACCATTATGGAAGTTACGTGGGCGTGCACGATTGCAGTTTGCTCCCTTGCAAACTTTATTTACGAATCGTGGATTGCATGACACGCCGTTCTGCAACCAGGCATGGTATGGAAGAAGACGTACGGTATACCAGTAGTACATATACATGTATACTGTGTATGTATGCTATATAGCTCTGTACACCAGCTGAGGATATACCCCAAGTCCCCGATGCCAACGTTTCTCTGCCAGCTTATACTGCATTATACTCCAGTGCCTATCTTTACTATACACAATATCCTATGGATACCACGCGTATTTCCTATAATACGTAGAATACTGCACCCTCGCTAAATCCCTTCCAGAGGGATGCACGGCTCCGGTGCATCCTGGCTGTATGTGGTATACCTTCGCTTATCTCTTGGATTCTCGAACGGGGTCGAAGCTGGGGGATTTACGAATATCTTGAACAACATATTAATCCTATTCTCTGACAAAGTGTCTTAAATAAAAATAGAGAAATTAATACAGAAGAGATACAGATCGTCATCGATTGATGCGGATGGATATTCCGCAGAGTGGACTCGTTCGTATCTTCAGTCAGATCGACGACGTAGGGTCCTTCTACCAATTTGCAGTAATTCGTGGAGGTTGGATGCGGATACGCGGGAACAGGGTTGATGGTGGAACGATGTAAGCTGGTAGTGGTTGGATAATAACTCGCGACTTGGCGAAACGCCGCAGGGGGTTGCGGTGGGTGGAGAGAATATGAAGGTAAAGGGGATGAGAGTAGGAGAAGGGAATATAACGGAGGGACAGGAGTACGACAGGGAAGATGGAAGGGAGTCTTGCGGCAGGCCGCGTCCGGATAGGGTATGATACGCTGGGATATGATAGGATAGGACAGTGCTGGATGGAACAGAGTTGGGATGGAGTAGCCGGGTGGCGTATATATAGTAGAGGAGGATGGTAGAACGGTGAGAGAAGCGTGGATCGCACAGGAACGTGTCGCCGCGGGGAAACTTACGTGCATATCCCGGTGGCGTGGCTCGGCGTCAGGGGCTGCTGGCACAAGGGTGGCAGAAGTTACGGCGTCTCGACGCGCTGCACTTTCTAAGTCTGGTCTAGCATTACCTCTATGCTATACCTACTATCTACTATATACAACTATAATACGTACTCTCAGAGAGACTCTCTGTCTCTCTCCCGGTTTCAACGAAGGTATAGCAAGCAGGTATATGCTATATAGGGTATGTATAGCTACATAAAGACCGGCAGTAGCAGAGTAGAACACCCTTCTTCCCTTCTCTTGCTAGGTTACTCTCGGAATTCTCCGTCTTCTCCGTCCGCAACCCCTAGGCGACGAGGGACTCCAGGAACAGCTCCGACAGCACCAGAAGCAGAGCAGCCACGAGAACTCTGTAAGTCTGTACGGAACACAACCAGAGAAGTGAAAGGGTGGCGAAGTGAGCGGAGGCGACTTGCTCGACGAACGAACAGCTCTCGCTATGTACACCAGGTGCCAGGATATAGTTGGCTACTTTGCCTCTTGGTAAATCTTAAGCGGCATGTTCTCTATATTGGGTACTGTATGGTGAAATTGACCGATTTACTAAAGTTTTCGATACAAAGTTCCGTGTTGACGCTGTTGTAAATCAGTCAACTTTACCATGCGAAACACGTTGGGGAAGCCGGGGCAAAGCTCTGTACTCTATATACGCATCATCGTTGGCGTAACCCAGTGAAAGCCTGTACAGTGACTTAGGCTACGAGGTTCGAAAGGAGTGAAACGTGCAGCCTGAGGCTCGACGCATGAACGCAAGTTTCTCATCTTCCCTTCCTGTTCTGAGATTCCTCATGCTTCTCTTTTACTATTGTGCTCGGAAGGATTGTGGAGCAGGCAGACGGCAAGTTTTGCAAGCGTAAGCGAGTACCTGTTCTTGTTTCTTCTGCTTCTGCTTCTGCATTCACTGCTACGAGCTTGACGAGCCCTCCGGGCTGACCGGCTCTTCGCAAGTTTCCCTGGTACACTGACTCGTTCTCTTCTCGCCCGCCCACCGCGAACGGTACACACCGGAGCCAAGTTTCTCTCGCTTACGGTCGGGAGAATTTTGCGCCTGGTGAGAATATTAAATTTGTTGAACGGAGCTTCTCGCGTCTCGTCGTATTGTATATACACCTATCTACCCACTCCCAGCTCGACGAGTCAGCAAACTAGTCCAGCATCAGGCCAGGGGCGAGAAGCACGTAATTAAATTTAGTCGGATTTACCCTCAGTTATAGTTAGCCATTTGTAGTTTGCTCTATGCATATAGTATAAGGTATGTTTCAGAATGATGGCATTTCCAGGAATAACTTGAAACTTGAGAGAATATTGGTGAGTAAAACAACTTTTTTAATTGAACAACAAATGCTACATTTTGGAATATATATATTAGATGTTCTTTTTACAAAGGTGTAAATACTTCCGCAATAGCAATGTCAGCTCAAAAACATCAGAAACTTTTCGGCTTTTTGTTTTACTTGGGCAAGAGAAGGGAGAAACTTGAAAATGACCAGTATTTTAAATTGTCAGCAAAGATCACATTAGATTTCGAAGAAATCTTTATGTAAATCGCAATCAGCAAAAAATTTCCAATAAAAAATACTCGAAACACCTTGTTAAGGACGAAAACAAAAAAATCTTTACGTTGGACCTCTCAAAATTCTTGAGTAGTTGATTTTTTTTCACTTTTCAGGATCAGTCATTCAGTATTTAGAACGTTTTTGATTGGAAGTTTTCCGCTGATCACGAAAATCGTACAGTTTTTCCCGAAACTTGAAAGAGTGGTAGATAAACGTCGAGAAAACATGAAAAAAAAAAAAAAAAAATTTCGACATTTCTCAATCATTCGATAACAGTAAAAGAATTTGAACTCTAAAACGATTCAAAGAAATGATTGAGAAATATCGACAAGAAACAACCCGAGTAACCATTATAGTAACTAAACTGGATTTCGGTATAACCGCGCTGTCACCAACTGTCAAACTCTCCAATTTTCGGAATATTTTGAGGCCGCAAATCGGCCAATAACAGTACGAATAAAAGGGGAATAATAGGCTGCGATATTTCGATACTTTCGATAAAATCTCCACACCAACTTGATTAGAATGAATAAAAACCACGGAATTTATGTTCCTTTCGTTAGAAAAGAAAAAATGAATACCGGTATCAATAAATCTTTGTAAAGACGAGAAATTACTGAAAGTATAGTGAGATAACAATTGTAATCGAGTTGAAAGTATGATAATCGACACCTAATTTTATATTCTATCTGTGGAGAACGATTCCCCGGAGTCTCGGGCGTCTCACCCTCGGGTTGTATCTTTATTCGTATCAATTACTCAGCGATTAGATGTACGAGAGATACAATCGCTCCTGGGACGTCCTCCCTGTGTCTCGAATCGAGTGTTGAGGTGCTGGATCTCAAGACATCGGGTCTGACGTCCACTACTCCGGTGTGACGGGGCGAAGACGAACGCACGTTGAAAAGATTCTCGAGCGAACAGTACAACAGGGCAGAAGAGTGAGGAGTGTGATTGACAATGTGGCTTTTGCAGTCAACGCGAGACCAGCCAGCTCTGATTCTTGAGTGAATGCTGTCGCGAGACAGATAAGAAACGAGAGAAAGAGAAGAAGAACAACCTGAAGAAACGCCAGAAGGATAGTGTAGCTGAGGAGACGATGTGTGTAACGCGCGTCGGGCCAAACGAATATCTTAATGAGACCCACGATCTTTCTGAACTCGTCTTTCACTCTCGCCGAAGAAAAAGACAAAGACGAAGACAGAGGAGAACGGAGAGAAAGCGAAGAGACTCGAGACTCTGTTTTACCTATAGATATGTATGCAGACTTAATTGACCCACGTGATCTATTTACACCGAGGCGTGTCCGTTGTGGGAGCCGCCAGTTGTGAGGGTAACAAATACTTTTTAGCGTCTATATGCATACATATGTAGCATATATGTACATTTATATACATATATATGTATACACTAGGAGAAGGATATACCTTTCGAGCAACTGCCAATTAACCAGCGCATCGATCTTTTCGATCGCGAAGAAGCTGAGCCAGGTGCACGACATCCTCGCAAGCGCCGCACCCTTCTCTTTTGCTCTTGCCGCATCTTCTGTCTTATTGACCGGCACATCTTCTTTCTCTTTCGACTTGTCTCCTTGACTCTACTTTAATACAACCCTGTTTCTTCTTCGCTCTTACTGCAGATTCGCTGAGAGTCGTTGTCCATCCACCACCCGCGCACTTTTCGTCCTGCTGTTACGTCAGCTGTGGATGCTCTGCTGGCCACTGGTCAATCTTAATTTATCTCTGCAGAACAAGGGCACGGTTTTTTGTCTTCGAAATTACGTGAAACGTTAATATTGTGTTATTGAGCCAGATTTTGAATTTATCGATAAATACGGGTCCAGCGTCTATATCGTACATGTGTTGTATATGTGTTTTGTAAAGTATTTAGGTATTTTCTCTCCAGGTAATGAAACCAAGAAAATCTCGAAGCGGCTTTCTTGAAGATAACGGGTATTAGACTAAGTGTGACCATCGCCGAATAATGATATAAGGTTGAAGTTGCAGTTGCGGCCGGCTCTCAATGATGCAGTGAAGAAGAGGAGAAAGAAGAAAAAAAAGTGGAAGCTGCGGCTGCTATAATCACTATCCTTATACGTCGGACGACATGCATGTTAGACGCGACGTAATCTTGTCGATCAAACAATTAACAAAGCCGCGGATGGGGGTTTGCACTGTTTGGCGGATGAGATGAAAAGCTGCGGAGATAGGAAGACCAGGGGAACCGGAGTAGAGGAGCAAACGATCGGAAACTGATCGGCAAACAGGGAGTAAGAGATACGAGGCCGGGCGACCATCAGGACAGAGGAAACCGCCGCTAGCAGCCGATTCTGAAATAAGCGCCTGCCGAGCTCTCCAACGTCTCCTTTCCCCAGTGTCACTCGTTAATTACCCGTTAATTAGCCGACCCTTAATTGCTAGAGCGGCAGGGCCTGCGGCTGCACTCACATGGGTCAGCAAAACCTGACAAAACGAAAGAACAAATGATAAACGAAATTATAGTAAAAGTCTCCCGATCGTTCTTTCATAATACACTCCGTTCTTTTATGAGCTTATTGTCTGTTACGAAATTGAGTAAAAATGTTGAAGAAAACGGATTTATATATTCCATATAATAGAATGTTTTGAGAAATATCTAAACACTTCCATGTATGCTTGAAATACAAATTTATTTTCAGTGTAAAAAATTAAAAAAAAAAAACGCAGCATCTTATCGATCTGATCAATTTAGCCTTCGTCAATTAAACGTATTGGTAAGATGCGTTAAGAATCGCTCTGCATCGGAACTCGAGTGAAAAATGGCAAACAGAAAGCAGAAGGACTAAAACGGCAGAAAAAGATAAATAGATAGATAGATAGATACATAGATAGATAGATAGATGCAGAATCAAGTAACTATAAGATCCGTGGAGGCTGACGTATTTATAAGGAGAAAGATTTGCATACGATGCAGCAGATCAGCGATAGCGAGTTCGCTCGCTGACTCGTTCGTTCATTCGAAGTCGGCGAGTCTCGAGATTCAAAGAGGCTTTGTACCATTATATATCCGATCCTCTCTGGTTTTTCCTCTCTCTCTCCGACTGTCCTTTCCCTATCTACTTCATTCTCTTAACCAGAATACTGTATACCTATCGTTACGTATACACACAAGAATGTATATGGATGTTCACAAGTCGAACGACTCTTCTCGTCGCTTCGTATATATTCCAACCGAATAAAAAGCTACTAACGCGTTTGCAAGTACCATTTCACGTCGTTGTCTCTTACGGCGACAAAAGATCGGTACATTTTTCGCAACGATTGTGAAAAAATGTTTTCTTTAATTTTATAATGTATAGAGATTCTTTCTAAGATTTCTCTAATTAAAAATGATTTTTGCCTTGCTTGTCAGGGTACAAATTATATTTTGTGAAATTTCTTCGGACGATTTTTATCTGTTGCTTCGATGGATTATGTATCGCAGAAGAATATCAGAAAAATCGAATTTACAAGGCCCACCCTCTTCGCAGCGTCGATCGGGTCATTGTCACCCGCGGAAAGCGTAGAATAGAAATGAGGAAACGGACCACCGGGATGAGTTGCGAGTCCTCACTGCATTCGATCCGATCGAGAATTACCAACTTGGTACTCGGACTTGGCGAGTGTCTTAACGCGCACGTGTAGAAACGAATGGCCCGTGCAAACGAGCGAATATAAAGCGACAGACGGTTAAAATAAGCGATCAAGTGCCAGCTCGGTGCTGGGAATTGTTGCAGAAACGATCGAGACACCGCAATCGCTTGCGAGAGACGTCTTGCATTTTGATCGGGGATGAGCAGAGTTCAGTCAATGTATTTGCAGTTTTACTCGTCTGGACTCAGAGACAACAAACTCGAAGACGACAATGAGACACGCATCATCGTTATCCAAAGCGCATCTCGTCATCGAAACTAAAAAGAACATTTATGTTCTTTACTCTCCGTGCGTGTCGCGCCGATTATAACAATTTGTTGACCAACGAGTCGTCTCTCCCTTGCACATGAATTAAATACACAGCCTTTCCTTCGATCGGTGAATAATTGCTCATTGAATTATGGTAATTCACTGTACACAATACTTACAAAAAATTTCTAAGTACTTATACATAGTAAACAAAATCTGAGATCATTCAATACGAAATCAGATTTCGTTTAAATTTCGCGAATTTGCAACGTATTATTTAGTTGTTTTCAATTATTTAACAATGATATAAACTCGAAAATTTCCGAATCCTCTTATCAACCCTAGTAAAATTTCAAATGTCGTTAAAGTTAATTCAACTACACTTTTTTAATCTATCTCCATTACTCATCCTTACAAAAATATTTTCAATTGCATAACGAATAAAGAAACGACCTCCGATCTTTCTGGGTTTTCCTCATTCCCTTTGTTCCATAATTCCGTTTATATCTCAACGATGGATACGATATCTCACGTATATAGATTCCACACGTTCGTATCTTAACCTCATCTCTGTTTTCTTTTTCTCTTCCGTTCGGTACGTCGACTACATGGCTATTTGAATGCAATCGAGAGGGAAAGAGAGGTATGGGGTCGAACGAGAGTCATTCGAGCTGCTTGAAAAGCGGCTACTCTTCTCGTTCTCCACATTTTCATGGTGAACGGTGTACGAACCGACGGCGTCGGCAGCTCTTCGTCGTCGGCGTCGGCGTCGGCAGCCATTAGCTCCGGGTAAACAGAGTCATACTTTACCTAGAGGGGGCGTCACTCTTCCTCCACCGCAGTTCCGTTTCTTTGGCTCTGCTATTCCTCCGAAAACCGTAGCTGCTCCCGCAGCGCGCGATCGGCCGAGCGTGTTGCTCGTTCTACTCTTGTTCCTTCTTCTTCTGGTCTCCTCCCTACCTTATGTCGAGAGGTGAGTAACGAGAGACAGAAAGTACAGAGAAACAGTAGCGACGGAGAATGAATTTATTATGATCCGAGTAAATATCCGGTTGGTTAAAAAAGATCTTGCAATGTGACATTATTACAAACGTAAAAATAAAGGCATGAAAAATTGCGAATCAATGATAACAACCTCATAACTGATTACAGTGATAACTTATACAAGTTGAGATATCAGGGTTACCAGAGTTATCAATGTTATCACTGTTATCACTGTTACCACTGTTATCAGTGTTATCACTGTTATCATTGTTATTAGTGTTATCAGTAATGACTGATAAGTAGGGCTCGGGAGTTCGCGCGTTTATACTGTAGTCGCCAGTTGTTTACGATTGTTTAACAGTGATCAAGTCGCAAACTTCCGGACCCTACTGATAAGACAAACTGCGATGGACCAAAAAAAATAATTTCGTCCAGATCGAGCTATCGAAATAATAATTGTCAACTAGGTTGTAAAAAGTCATGATTTTCAACTAAAACTTTATTAATCCGATTCAAATTTGGTTGGGTTAAATAATTCCTTAATAACTCAATGACGTTTTGTTTGAAATCTCGTGACTTTTATTTCAGTGTGCATTTTGGCCTGCATTTCTTTTTATATGAAAAACTTGCATTTGTGTTTTTTGATTTGCAATTAAATTAGTTTCCTCCAGAATATTCTATCCGCGTTTACATAAAGCGACGGGGGCAATTAACTATTTGTCTTCCTGATTGTTTTCGTCTCTGTCCCGTGCGATCAGGCATCACAAAATACGTACGAAATACGTGCAGGTGAAGAGAAATTTCCTCGAAGCGGAAGACGCGGTCTGAATGTCTTCGATCGACAAGGTCGTTCTTTGCATCGATTGCCGGGTCTATGCACCCGCTAAACTGATGGTTGTCCAAGAATCATCGCGACTATTGACGCGACAGAACGTCCGGCGTCTGCGAGGCTTCCGCCAACAGTACGACGACCTATGCAAATTTCAAAAGCAAAGGGTTGGATACTTTAGTTTCCTACACCGAGTGGAAATATTATATTTTGCTGTAATTTCATGGATTTATAATAACTGGAAAATCCCAAGTAGATATTCCACATAAATAATACAACCTATCTATAATATTATTGTAAGAAGAAAATTAATTCGCCAAATATTGTTCTATGTATGTTCACTGAATAGACGAATCAGTGCACTATCTTAAAATTACAATGCCGGCGAATATTATATTACCTGCAGAATATTTTTATTGATTATCGATGATATTTAATAATCGTATAACAATTTTTTTCCGAATATCATTTCATCGCACTCCAATCGAAATCGGGATTCTCAGCTCTTTCGAATAGAGTATACAGAAACTGTCGATCTTCTCTATTATTCGTTGCCCTTCTCGCGCAATCGTCGTCTCCCACAGGTTTTGAATCCACTGGGATCTCTCTACCTTCGAGGAACGATAAATTCCCGATTCCAGCCGGTCCAGCCGCCCGGGACCCATGGAAATACAAAAAGTCACAGAGACGACGACGACGAGAGCCGTGCGAGAGTCCTGGTCTTGGTTCAGCATTGCTCACTATATCCAAGTGTCCGTAGTTCGCCGACGCTGGGCATCGAGGATCTGCCGCCACGAGTGTTCGTTAAATATACGAGTGTATTGAAATTCCGCATCGGAGCGGGACTCTCGCCCGTCCTTTCGCTCGGCGAGTCTTCGTTCGTTGTGGAAGGACAAGATCGCATGATGGTCTCGCTTCTCTGGAGGCAAACGAGGGAAAGAGAAATCAAAAGAAAAAAAAAAAAAATAGCTTAAAAGAGTTAAAAAGAGGAAAAAAAAAGAAATGAGAAATCCACTGTGGACCCGGCAGCTCGATCCCTCCCGCTGTTTTGAATACGAGAACTGCGACCAAGTCGACGAAGAGTCGGACGACGATACCCACGAGACGTTGTGTGCCTCGCTGGTCCTCCACTGTCCCACGATTCCTTTCGTTCGCTCGAACTCCGTGTTTCAGTGTGCATCAGCTATAAGCGACCGCGGTTCGCTATAGCAACGAGGAGGACGAGGATGAGGACGACGACGACTGCGACGAGACCAGGATGACCAGGACGAGAGGGACAACCGAGAAGACGACGGGGACGAAGAAGTTTCGTCGAGCCCGCGGTGACTATACAGGGCCAGAATAGCACAAGCCGCGCTCTATACGCATACCGTCGTCCTCTCTAATTTGAATGTAACAACGTTCCGTTCGGCCGCAACCCGATACCATCTCTAACTTCCCCTCTGCTCGCTGGCTTTTCTGATCGGTCCATGAAAGAGTGAGAGAAGACCTATATACAAAGACTTGAAATATACTCCGATGTCGCTGTTCCGTTCGGTTTGTGCAGAACCAGATAGTCACAGAGAGAGCGACGCGCAACGTTTCTCCTTGAGATACTCTGTGAACTTTGTTTTATTTATTTCTTTCCATTTTCGGGATAAAAGGAATTATCATCGAAAGAAGAAGGCAGCACAAATGCAATAGCAAGAGCTACAAAAAGCTACAGCTCCGTTTGGAAGTCGATTATATACGTTATTTCTACAGAAAAAAAAAAATATCGTTGATTGAAGAACAGTGATCATTCCGGGCTGCAATAGACATATGTTGTCAGTGTAATTTCATTCTAACAAGTATGTATAAAATTATAGCAATGTTTAACAAATTTGTGAAAAGATGTGTCATTGTTTCATTATAATGCTTTATTATTTGAAGCAAAATGGACTTGAAATAACAACTTATGTATACGGCAGTCCGCAATGGTCATTGTTCTTGCATCAACCATATTTTTTTTTCAGTGTAGATTTTCCATAATATTATTTATTATAATAAATACACTATCTTTTTTTTTAGCACTCTTTAACACTTGTTCGTCAATTGGTTTCATTACGCTTTAACATCGCTTCTTAAATCTGTCACCACGTTTTTTTCCGGGTCAGACAGTATCATCATCACGATGTCTCTACCCTGTCTAGTAATGTAACACGTACGTGGTTTAGTATCTATATTTACAATAGCATAATATAATATGCAACTCGCCATGACAGCACGACCCATCGTGTTTCCATGCAGCGGGATGATTGACGTACGATGGTACGTACCAAGGAGCGCATCATCGTAATGCGAGACGCACTCTTCTTCCCGGTAGCCACATGAGGTGAATTTTCAAGTTGAAGGCGTCACTCTCTCTTTCTCTTTCACCTGCTTCTTCATCTTCTTCTTCTTTTGCTAGATACTGCGGCACGCACCTTGCATTTACTCTAACCGATACAGTCATTGGCCACCCACCATAGATCAGTTGTCTTTCTATTTATTGGTCTGTACCACACATTGGATGTAAAGTCATGTAGAGATGCCATTAATCGGGCATTGGCTCTCTATCAAAAGGCCAATAATTATACCATGTATTCTATTCGCATTCAAGACGTACCATGTCTTGTCGCAGAAGACTTGTGTTGCGTAGTGCAAGGACGATCCCTTATCTAGTTGCTTCTCGTAGTAAGGTGAGTGAAGCCGTGTGATTCCACGTAACCAACGGGCTACGCGCCAAATTGCTATAAATAGATGTGATTGCTCTTAATCGATGCGGTGGGAAAAAATGTGGCGTGAGTTTTCAATGAGGTATCAGACTGCAAGGCGAATTTTCTGAGGCTAGATCAGAAACAACGATTTTACGATGAAAGCAGACCTATGCTTTTTGACATATAGATAAAATTAATAGAAGCAGATAAAGCATAAATGTCACGAAATGCGTCGGCGAACCAACAGTCATCAAAGCTTCGGGAAAAATAAAATTGTATAGTCGTGACGACTCGTCTCGCGGATAGAGTATAAAATCTACCTGTACACTAACTAAACGATAACCCTCACGTCCTGCTTCGTCGCACAGGACATCAAAAGAATCGTCGACGTCCCAGCATGGAACGACCTCGTTGTACTCGATGGACATACGAATTCTCGATCGTTCTTTGATTTCCCGGATAATTATAACGTCGGTTCTCTACAATTCTTTGCGGCGTCCGTCGTTTCCCAAAATGGGGAACAGATAATAAAAAAAAATTTTAAATAAAACGAGACGGAGGGGTTGAGGAAGAGAAAGATGAAAGGCCATATGTTACTTTCATTGGGCTTCTGTCTAAATTCAGCAAAGAGTACGAGAAGGGTTTGATTGTTTCGCTGTTTTTGTAATCTCGAGTTATCCATTTGTTTTTCTTTTGTTTTATTTCAAACGCGGAAGAGCATCCGACTGAAATACTGCTGAGGTTGCGTTATCGGTTAACAGTATATATTACACGTACGTATATATATA
>JABMBT010008362.1:0-16685 GCA_018906895.1 Odontocolon sp. PSUC_FEM 10030002
ATAATTAGAGTAAAGATTAATGAGTCAACTCGACAAGCTCCCACGTTAATTCGAATCTTTGGTTGATTTCCCTCGATTTCGAGATCATCACTGTTTCAGAGGTCACGAGAGTTCCGGAACCTCCGAAGGATACGATACATCGAAAAAGTACAGAAGGCGCGTTGGTTATGTTTTCGATGGGTGCGTTGGCGGTTCAGCGTTTAATGTTCGCACCGAATTTCTGCTGGTGGTCCCAAGGATCGTGCGCGTTGCGCACAGTAGAATATATGTTACCGAAAAGCAACGGGGCCATTAAGAAGGCACCAACATGTTCGAACAATGCAATTTGTAGCCGAGAACTCTAAGGTGGTTTCGCGGCAGGATCCGGCGATCCTCCGACTCACGCGTTACATCGCCCTTTTGCGTTTGAGCCAAGATCCTCGTGGTCTTCGTCGTCGTCGTCGTCGTTCCTCGCGAGAGCAAACTACAAAGTCCCACGAAATACTGGCAACATATTGACCATGGACCATGTGAAATGCTACACGATCCAACGTTCTGAGCACCGTACGGCTACCGACATCGGAGAAGCCAAATACTCACAGTGCATTTTTGTTCGTTTACCTCTTCGAGCGGAATTTATCGGTAGATTCCAACGACTACGACGACGGAATACTTTGTCGTACGCGCTGCATATGCCCGCGTCTGTAATCTCCCTTTCAATGGATGGCCTTGAGCTTCGTTGCACCTTCACGACGAAAAATTGTTAAATTTTGTGGCAATTTTGCAGAAGTTATGGTTTAAAAGAAATACCTGTTCGAAAGTAGAAAGAAATATATGTGCTTTCTTTTATTTGTGATCTTGTGGACCGTTGCTTCTTCAACTGACCGGTATGAATACAATTGGCCGCGGTAATCAGATCCAGATCCAGCAATGAGAAGGGTTCCAATGGAGTCGAAGATTTACGAGTTAAAATCCATTTGGAACGAGGCCACGTGCAGTGAAGAAGAAAAGAAACGGAGCATCCTGCAGGCACTTTAACCGGAGCACAGTGTGGACCATCATCAGAATCAGGAGTACAGAAGTTCCCGGGGCAAAGCACAAACGACTAAGTCCATGTGTCATTGGATTAAGATTGTAACCGAATTATTCATCCCGCGGGCTTTTCGAGCATAAACCAACTGGTATTGGAGTGTACGTAAAAGTGAATCCTCCGGGACTTCCCGTGTGAGAGAAAAAGGAGAATTACAACAACGTGTGACGCAAAGGCATCGTTTTACGGTAAGAGCGATAGCGCTCAGGTTGATATATAGCGGCCACACAAAGCGCGTAGTCAACGGAATAACTTTAAATCCGTATTGATAGCACACTTTCTTCCTTTCTATCTCTCTCAAAGTGAAGGACTTCCAGATCGGTTGCGTCCTCGTCGAAGGTAAACTGTCTAGCACACTTGGGACTTGAAGTATGCTCGAAGAAGCACTCGAGTATAAGAAAAGAAAATAACTTTCGTCATGAAATGATAACAACTGTGGATGTTGTTTTGTGACATCTGTGAAGTTCCATACTTGAATTTGTAGCTGCGTTAATCCAAGCGGGACGTAGCATATAAAAGTTTAAATGGTTGAAGAGACGGACGGATACATGAATTATTTGGATGTTACAAGTATTACAAAAGAAAAAATAACTGAAGGACAAAATCTACCAAGCAAATATCTGTTCAAGACGAGTTGGGAACAAAAATACACGTATAGTACATTATAGTAGAAAAAGCTCTGGACTGCTCACATCTCGTTGACCCGAAGACGACCACGTCGGCAAAGAAAAGAAGACACATGACCAAGCTTATGCACACGGTCCTGCGGAAACCGATCCCTAGGAGATGGGAGCAAATGACAACGCGTGCTTTGCATGTCGAGTGCGTACTGCCAGCACGGTAGCAGCCCAGTAACAGTCCAACAGTTTCTTCTTCTCTTCTCTTCTCGTCTACAGACTCCAACGCGAGACGTTGGAACGAGTGGTCCAGTACATCAGCAACATCCGCACGGTCGAGAGAAGCGAGTAGAACTCGCTGATGCAATACGCAGTGCCCTTCGGAGTGGTGCAGCCACGCAGGGCAAAGCTACGTAGAAGCGGGAGTAAATAAGGCCTGAATCTGCACGTCGCATTGTTTGACTTCCCGGACGGACGTCCAGGGCGACGGTAAAGGGACCGACTGGCCCAACGACAAGACCACGAGAGACAGCAACGGCTGATTTGCCACGAGCGCGCACGTATTGCTGAATGCAACGTGCTTTCTGTAGTTTCCGAGCCTCGAGACGACGCGCCGAGAGTCTTCTCTTCGCTGGAAGACGTCGACGAGTTCCATGGACCAGAAACAGGACGAGAGCATCAGAAAAAGAACGTTGACTCGAGATAGCGAAAGATGCGCAGCATCTTTTTCTTTCTCTCGTCTCTTCTCATCTTTTTCACTTGTTTCTTTTACTTCCTTAGTTTCCATATTTTGTTCTGTCTCTAAATCGTGCTTCAAGCATCGAGTATACTTGAAAGGATTTAGCTCTTTCTCTGTAATAATAGACGAACAAATTTCGAAAGGGGAAAACGGGAAGAGTTATGCTAACGAAAGCCAGAAGCGTCTCAGGCATGAGAGACTCGATGATTTGGAGTATAACCTATAACATTATGTCGGGTTCTCTATCTCTCTGTACAGTTCGCGGATAAGTAGATCCTGCGAGCTAGCGATGAGCTCGCTCCCGCGTGAACCGAACCGAAGAAGAGTAGCCGCGCTCACCAGCCGCGATCTTTATTATACATTTCGGTACACGTGGTTCACGATCCTTTCGGCACGACTCACCGGCAGTGCATCACAAGACTTGTTCCACGACTCCGATGTGTGCATCGGCACTCTCGTGACCTTTTACCGGGCGGCGTCTGTGGCGTCGGTACGCTCGCACGTATTAGAGGTTTTCGATGATAGTGTTTACAGTTTCCGAGAAAGCATAATACGCTTTGTAACTGCGAGCGAATAAGAAGTCAGGTCTCGTCATAGACAACCAAGCGAGCATATTATAATGGGTGGCTGCTGCGCGCGGAACGGGCGTCCAACGCTCGAGGAAAATGCCGCGCGTGATTTCACTCGTGGAGCCAATTTGCGTGTCGTCGCCCCGAGACGAGAGAGCCAGGGAGATTTACCGAGACTTTGGGACGTGACGTGTGTAAGTGGCGACGACAACGACGACGATGCGTCTTTCGAGTTCATCACCAGCTAGGCAGAATTTACGCAGCGAAATTTGACTTTCTTGGTGAAGGAATTGGAGTGAACCGCCATTGAAATATTATAAAGAAACGTTTACAAAAATTCCAACAACACTATTATGCCATATTCAAAATTGTATGTAAAAGGGTTCATATTTCCTACGGTGTGTGATTCAGACGCGGAAAAGACGGCAAGGAGAGCTTATAAATAATTTATCAGATTTTCAGGAAGATGAAGGAGGAGAATAATAAGGGACCAGGTGAGTGTATATTTCACTGATGTCATATACACTCTCCCATTTCGTATTATGGACAGAACGCTATTGTTTTCATCGAAGAAGGCAGCAGTCCGTTAATTCAGAGCTCATATCCATACAGCGCAAGAACCAGGACCATCGGAACAGTTGGACTCCAGTAGGAACTTCCACGCCAACACCTCGCCAGTTGTAATCTCACAAAACCTCGTAAATATCAGAACAAGTCCCTTTAAGCACGTGAGATTTCCTTATAGACTTCATTGTTTCGCAAAGGGAAGAGTGTATAGTCGCCAGTCTCTACTGTGAGACTCTCTTCCATTGCGATTCTTTAACTTCTTTCTTGCGCAGTTGATATTGAACAATAGATACTATCTCGAGAGTCCAAGTCATTTGTCATAGCGGCGCCAGACTCGGTGACCACGACATCTGTCGCACAATTCTCTAGGTAGCTCTTGGGTCGCGTAGTCAGTCAATTTGCATTTGCAAAGTGAAGCGAAGTTAGTGGCGCAAAGACGTTCGGCGAACGTTCAACTTGTTCCGGTGGCTGTTCACAGACGCTTATCCACGCACGTACGTTATTCCGAGCACACTGGCACGTTGCGTATTATACTTATCCAACTCGGTCTTACTCGGCTATTGAGCCCACGCACGCACATTTCGTGATCGTGCGTAAGCAAAGGGGGCAGCAGCTGCACCATCGAGCACCTACACCGGTTTTCCATGGTAAAGATTCAGCAGCAGCAGCAGCAGCAACAGACTCACCAATGGATTTAAATAATCTCGACGACTCTTTGTGGTGGAATCTTGCCGACATCGGCGTCGATCCGTCTCAAGACACGTGACATCACAAGGCTGTGGGTGAGGGAAAGCACGGGAACTTTGCAGTCAACATACACAAACGCTACCAGCACCATCATCCCCTTATCCTAACATTATCCTGCGACGGTCCTTGCATCGTCCATGTCGTCTTGGACATTCTGCTTCGTATCCGGGTACAGTATAGTCTTCGGGACCGCGGGAGAATCCTTTTGCCTATGAAATCGCACTACTGATCCGTACTTTTATCCTTCTAATACAGTGTTGATGCTTCGAAAGAAATGTTGGAAGCTGAATGACCAGACCGTTAGACCAACGGAGCTTTGCGTTGTGTTTGAAGAATATTTAAGATCATGACCCGACTTCTGGTGTTTATTCTTATATTTGAAAACATTAGAGAGTGAGAACAGATGCTCGTATAAAGAACTTTAAGGAACTATGATCACTTGATACGATAATGACGAAAATGGAAGTAGAATGCGTTCGAAATATATTCTTCAAGGAAGGTAGAAGGATTTGTCGGAATTGAATTGCTTCGTGTTTGGTAATAAAATAAATCCAGTATCCCCGGAAGCGTACTAAAGCTCTCGGTGTGTCGACAAGGAGCATGAATATCGATGAATGTAAATAGCTGGAACAGGCGAGGAATAAATAGAACCGAACGGCGTTATTCAATCGGTTGGGAGCGATGCAGAGGGAAAACGTACGCAGGTGCGGAACGGACTCGAGCCACGGTGTCAAGGGAAGAGTAAATAATCGATTAATCGATCGTGAGCGTTCATCGATTCACGAGAGGATGACCAGAATGGACGGAAGAGGACTCCTCGCTCACTCGCCGCTGTCTCTGTTACTTTGAGTCCGGCATTCGAGAGTCTCAACAATTAGCCTGAGAACGAACGAACGAACTGGCGATTTGTCGTCAGAGATTTATAGCTTCATACACACCCGAGCTTCGATGGGAAACCAGGCACAATCGACTTGCATCCCATTCGATGTATCGAAAAGATCTGGGAATTTAGCGAGTTTTGCTGCAGACTTGTATTACAAACATCTATCTTTACTATATTTTTTTAAATTTATTTCATTCAACAAATATTATAAATGAACTAAAAAAAAAGCCACAATTTTCAACTAACATCTTATTGACCTGATTCAAAATTGCTTGAGTTGATTTCACTAAATCAATGAAATTTGCGTTTAAAATTCATGACTTAATTTCCAGTGCCGTACATTTCCTTTCCAGTACATATACCTTCGCCCGAAGGTTAACTAACGAATCTCGAAGAAGAGAATACGTTGCATGCAAAGTATCCACCTTTTTTATTATCCGAGCTCATCGTGTCGTTAGTTATTTGCCTTTGTATCTCACGGAGAATTTTCGAGTGTATGTACACTGTACATAGCTATACGACTATAACTATAGTTGTCTACTGTGGTACAGTCGAGCAGAGTGCGAGGGTCACCGAGGCACGTTTGTCGCGAAGCTCATCGCAGCCCGGTTGAAATAAACGATCGAAGGTAAAAAAAGAGCGCGTACACGCGTGGAACGCATATACGAGCGAGAATGAGAAAGCAGGAAGGTCGCGACGAAGAGTCGGAGAGCGCGACGGTCGATCGACCCCATAGGAATGCAAAGCCGGCTCGAATTAATAGATCGAGAGACCCGGGCGAATTTATCCGCTTCGAGGCGGCGAGTTTAAAAGCAACGCACCAGCATCGCGGGACTCCTTTGCATCTCGATCTGCCTACGTTCGCTCCCTCGCTCGATGCGTTTTGCTGCTGGTCGAGAGACTGAGACTCCTAGTGGGCAAAAGACACACGGAGGACGCGCGCCACTCGTACGAGCTCCTTGTACAGTCGGACCTCGATTTAAGGGAATTCGATTTTACGAAAAATCGCGGTTCCTTGTGGGGGTAACGGAAAATCGTGTTTACGTATGATTACTCGGTACTACATTATGGTATTTTATTAAGGGCCCGATTATGGGAGAGCTGAAAAGTGGGTATATTTCGTAAAATTTAGTTCCCTTAAATCGAGGTCCGACTGTACAAACGGAAATTCGCAAAAGTTATACGTGCCTGGATGCATACTAGAAAGAATTCGACACTTACTCGTAGACAAATTTGTTGAACTGAATATTCATGAAAGACCTTTACAATATATTCGAGATTAGAAACAATCCGCTAAAAAATGATGTACGTAATTTAATCGAACGAACTGGGAATTGGTCGATGTTCCACGTCAAAGCAGCGAGATGCGCTAGGCTATCTAAAAAGAAGTTTCTGAAAGCGTCAACTGAACGAATGAGATGAGAAATGCCGCTGGTACGGTGAACGATGTCTACACACAGCACTGTCACCCACTGACATATCGCTCTGATAAACGCCGTCCGACGTTACGAAGGTTTCACCCACGTGTTCTTTACTCGATTGGTCCACAGCTATATATACTTACTTATATAGCTATATATATAAATCACATCGCACAGTATTTTCTACTGTACAAATGAGAGAGCTATATGCATTCATAATTTAACTGATTTCTATACGAATGACTACATACGTGTTGAGTTCAGAGGTCTCGATGCCTCAGTGAGGTCACGTTCTTTGATATTTTTTTCATACATAAAGCATCTATACTTATTTTTCTCCGCTTTTCTTCAGCATTGCAGAAAAATCGTGTCGCATTGCCGCAGTCTTCTGTGTAATGTTGGTATATCAAAGAAACTGTCGGACCTGTGTGAACGTTCTTATATCCTCGTATATTCCACACCGGGACCAGTTTCGAAGTGCGATTCCGTCGATTAATCTCGTCCGGGATCCGGTGAGCTCGAAAGCATCGAACGACTTCCACGTAGGTCGTACGGGTGACTTGGTCCCAACGAGTTACCTGGTCCAGCCTCTCGTGTCAATACATTTCCGTGCGGTGTTCAGGCAAAACGTCCGGGACCGGTCGGAATACGTACGGGACTTGGACTTGAAACACTAGACCCCGCGGAAGAAGGCGTATAAGCCCTTAGCATTGAGTAATGCGGTGCGGAGTGGCCGTGATGAGGGACATTAATAAACGATGAAAATGTCCCTCTTATACATGCTTCGTCTTCGTTGTTGGTGCCGTCGAGACTTTGCGCTCTTAAGGAACCCGGGCTTGTTATTCGAGAGTGCGTGGGGCGCATCGAGTGTGAAGCGACCGCTGTAGACTCGCGTACGAACGATAACGACGAGATAGCGAAGGTACCAATATTAATAGCCGAACAGTCATTGTTTCTGCATTCGACGCTTCCACGTCGTGTTTGTCTTTGTCATTCTTAGGCCTCGTCGTTGTCAAGGACTCGAAAGTATTGCAGGACCGTGTTGGGCTTTCGTTTTGGAAATAGAAGGTCCTGCAACAAGACACGTCTCGCTACGAAAAAGCGAAGGAGATATAGAAACGAAAGGAAGTGACATATTTCGGATGTCAGGGAACCGGAGGTCACAATGTATGTACGCATTATCGTAGAAACCGAAGAGCCCGATAATTCGAACATCTGAGACACCCACCTCCAAAGGCTGTTCGGATGACGCTGATCATTAATTACTTTGGAAAGAAAAATCATATTGTTGAAATACAGTATCTCGAACGCCAGACATCGACAGTGAAGGATTTATTTTATTTTTAATTTCTCGTCTTTTTCGTTCACCAAGCAGGAAGAGTATCATCGAGACATATAAAAGTGACAAAAATGTATTAATATTCCACGAATCAAGGCTGTAACCGGATTCCTTCTAGAGAAGCTGAATTATAGGCGTAGCTGGAAATCATTTATCGATGAATAATTAATTCTTTTCGAATAACGAGACAGAGACTGACGAATGAAAAGAGATAAAAGAGGAAGGAGTCGAAGTCCAGGTGTAAATTTCACTTGTGCGAAAGCAGTCAGCGCTTTTGCACGGCCACAGCCTTCAATTAGCAGTACTTCGGAGCACCTCGGGGGTCTGCTGATGCTTGTGCGTTGTTGCGAATTCTGTATTACAACCGTACACCTGTAAATCTCTTATATCTCGTATCCTTTACCTTTTTTATCTCGCACCGTAACGAAGTTTATTTCGTATATTCACGCGGCGCTATAATACTGCGAACGCCTTGAGATAAGCTGGTGTCAGCCATGTAATTAGCGACTACTCCCTGCAGTGTGCACCAACTCGAAGCTCACCTCAGTTCCTCTTCGGTGAGTCGTATAAAGAGGGCCAAGAGATCGTTGCAATGCAAGTTTCAAGTGTTCGAACCCATTTCGCTCGCCATCGCCGCCCCCTCGAGGGTTGAAACGTCGCGGTACAAGTTGCACCGGTCGTGGCCGAAGGGTATCTGAATTTACTTTCAGTAGGTACGTTTCTACATATATATATATATTGTACTCGGTGTGTATCGCAGTAGATTGCTTGCATAAGTTGGAAGAATAATAATTTTTGTTACCTCATGATTGCCGGAATACTTATTAGAGTTTATGTACTTATAAAAGATGTAACTAGTTTTAAATTATCTGTATTTGTTAACACGATTCACGTGAACGTTTGACTCCTATAGTATAATCCACGTAATTGCCGCAAAACTGTAAGATTCATCGAACTTTTATCTTCATGCGGATTCTCTACAGAATATGGATAAGAGGGCGGCACTCTATAGTTTGAAAAGGGGACTTGGCACGACTTGGTCTCGCCTCTAAATTTGTAATTGCAGCCTCCGCGTGACGTGGCGCCTTGATTAAAAAAAAAAAAAGAGCGCGCATTGCACGATGCATACCCAGTGCACTGTTGTATTCGTGGATGTGGCGGCAGTAATGGAGCTGCGATACGAGGTCACGAACCTGTTGGGCTAAATTGAATATACACCACCGCGCAGATTCGCGGTATAAGTACATCGGGCGAGGGGCGTAATCCGCGGCGACGTGCATTCCCACGTCATGCTTTTCTCCGTGAAGAGCGCTCTTCTGCTGCACTTGGTCGGATAACAGAAACTTTGCCTACATATTGCATGGATCACTATGATTTGTCTTAAACTGTTATTCTTCATGAAGCTGCCGAAAGCCCATGCTCGCGCGGGGAATATTTCATTGTAAGGTCGAACCCCGCATAAGTTATAATACTTCATCGTCTCCACTCTCTTTTCTGATCAGTACGCCAGTGCAGTGATGGTGGGTGATGCCAAGTCCCAACCATAACTTATGCGGGGTTCACCTCTTACAGGGTACAACTTATGCACGTACTATCTGTACACTATTCTGCATATACGTACGTATTGGTTTCGGTTCGCCGGTGCACACTTCCGCACTATGAAAGTTCTCGATTCCGGCCACGATCATCCTCGTCACGATGCGATCAATC
This sequence comes from Odontocolon sp. PSUC_FEM 10030002, assembly GCA_018906895.1. Classification (NCBI taxonomy): domain Eukaryota; kingdom Metazoa; phylum Arthropoda; class Insecta; order Hymenoptera; family Ichneumonidae; genus Odontocolon; species Odontocolon sp. PSUC_FEM 10030002. Next base: position 9,662 of record JABMBT010008362.1, read on the forward strand.
CTGGGATCGTGGAGATATGGTACAGCACAATATACCACTTTGTAAAAACAAAACAACGAGGAAAAGAACACTGAAATCGATACTATACGCTTGGACGGGTACCAGGAGCTGTGTTTCGTTTAATAAAATCTTACATACCTTGGAATTAAACTTATCGTTATGGAGAATACACGGAGAAAAATGTTCCACAAAATTTCAACTTGGGACTCAGTGCGAAATTAAAAAAAAAAATTAAATTACTTCGGAATAACAATTCTATATCAGTACAGTAAAAAATATTGCACTCTGTCGTAAATATTTTTAAACATATTTTACTTTGTCTTTAATCTTATGAGACATTTTCACCGTTAAACCGCCTTGTTCCGCTTTTACCGACCGAGTCAGTCATTCGCCTAGAATTCTTTTGTACGTGTAATTTCGTCGCCAAGTGTAACGAAAAGTTATACTGAAACTCAATTGCAATTGCGTTATCCCAATTACACTAAAATTACACTGATACACATCCATCAGTTTACGGCATGTACGATTCAATTTCGATTTAGTTATATTCTCGAGTAAAGTATATTTAATTGTTTTCCAGGATATACGTGCACTTTGGATAGATGTAATAACTGATTGTAATTGCATACATAACACGATACATCGTGCGAGAAGTGAAGCACGACGTGAGGACCGAGATCGAGCGTGTATAATATGAGAGGTTCATGGTATGAACGGGAATCCAGCGAGTGAACGAACGAGCGCGTGTCCGAAGCAACACAGGCTGGGAGGGGTCGAGACGTCAGGTTCGCACGGGCACGTTGTGCCGCGTGCTAGCTATGAGCAGAGAGCCCCGTCAAAGCCTCAACGAGCGGGCGCGGTGGGCCGATTTCAATAAACGCCCTCGGCCAGCACTCTTCTTCCATTTCTTCCTGTGCTTCGTCGACCTGTCTCTCTCTCTCTCTCTCTCTCTCTCCTTTCTCTCTCTCCTTCTTTCTCTTACCAACCGACGTACATCAGAGGCCGCAAAGCAAAACCCTACGTCCTCCATGTAACAACGCTGCAAACGACTTATTGGACCGAGTCCGCACACTTGGACACGCTCTTCGGAGTAGGTGCGCGTTGGCGTCCAACTCGCGTTTGGACACCTTGGCATTATTACGTCCAGAGCATTAACGCGCCTGCGCGTCCCGAAGAACCGGGAAACACATCCTGTCGGATGGAACACAGCGTGAACTTTGGATCCGGATGAAGACGGAACCCTCGCGGACTTATGAATGAAGGGAGCTTTCTTCTTGTTGCATGAAATTCATCATGGAGTATTTTCAAGTAATACTGGCAACAGACCGATTTGAACATAAACCATGATGGTAAACAAGAAACGGACCAGGAAGCGCAGAGTGGAGAGAAAATGAGAAATTTAGTTGCCGGTTGGGATTGAAAGGATTGCGTAAAAATGCGAGCGTGACTTTGGATTCCATCGACTCAAGTATCCGGGAGTCTACTAATAACTCGGAGCTCGTGGCGAGTGTGGCTTTTCCGAATTCATTTGATTCCAAAGGACAACGATGGTACGATGGGTACGCAGGGGTTGAGAGGCTCCATCGGTCGTCGGAGGTTCGAAGGTTGGAGGTGTCGGACGCCCTAGGGGGCCCCAAGCTCTCGACGGTGCTACATCATCCACGGGGACAGCGTATCCACTTGTTAGCGAGAACCGAGCAGCACACTGTACGCCCTGCCACTGAGCGCCTACAAATACGTTCTTCTTCAACTGCGCTAGCTCACGCGCTCCTGCACGGTGATAAATGGACTGCAACTCTCAAAATACGAAAGCATTCCTACCACGGGCGTGTATATTCTTGATTAATGAACTACGTGAATTTCTACGGTTATGCCACTTTGGCTGTATGTAAACTGTACAGTACATCATAAGATATCTCACTGTACTATACCTATATGTATAATATCGATGTGTGACTTCAAAGATGTTGATAGATTTGTTCCCTTCTCGTGATTGACCGCGATTTGCAACTTGTAGAATGTTTTGATAGAAAAAAGTACAAACTTTTTTTTCATCGAGATGATTTTTTTATTGGACACGTGGGTCTAGAGAATCCTGTGCAAAAACTGGCGGTTATAATTCGATGCTATAAGGTAGAGGTACCAATCGTGGATATTGAACTAGTAATTAACAAATGTCTTATAGTACTATAGGTTTGCTACAGTCAAGGCACATAATGACCAATTATTGGTCCACGATTGGTACAGGCTTACATGCTACGAAATACTTAAGTGTATAAGGCAACTGGTACAATAGTTGAAAATCCACTTGTTATTGGAAGTCCCTATATATCTATTAGAGTCTATTCTATCAAAATAAAAGTAGCTATGCCTAAAAGTGTGTTCATCGTTTGCTCAAGGATCCAATCGTTGAACCACTTACCTTTCGTCATAAAAATCGGATACTACCTGCTGGGCAATTAATCGATTTGATTATATCCAACGACTTGGTTTGAAAAAACATTCGCGTATCCCTTTAGAATTGAGAGAGTTTTCAATTAATTTCATACGGTACACAGTAAAGAATTCCAAATTCAGAATCAATAATTGTGTGCCATTTTTGTTTATTTAGATTTTCTTATTGAACTATTCAATTTTATTGGTCAATCATTCGAAAAGTCTAATTTTGAAATTAGTGGTCAACGGCTGAAGTTTACAGAAACTCCTGGCCGTAGACATATTTCGTACCCTTTCAAAAAGAGTTCTTGAGGTTTCAGAGTCACAGAAGACAGTCTTTCTTCGTAACAGGAGTGCAGAGCGCAGGGAGAGAGACAGCGTAACGATAAATCAATAGGCGAGAGGCCCTGGTATGCCCAGTGCCCATAATAAATTCATGAATTGTAAAACTGCTGCTCTCTGCGCTCTCGCGCGCGCGGACGAACCGTGGCGTATTGGATTTATTGGTCGACCTGACCCCGCTAAGACGCTTCGCGGTGTATATGTGCGGGTACGACGAGTGGGTGGTTGGCTGACTTGTGCTGGTGGCGGTAGTGCTGGGAACTTAGTGGGGACCAACGGGGGATGGACGAGGCTCCGGGTCAGAGTGAAAGAATCGAAGCAAGGGAGACAGACATTGAAAAAAAAAAAAAAAAGTTAAAAAATGAAAATAAGAAGATGAAAGAGAGCATCGTGTGAGCGAGAGGGGATACGAGTTCTGTTCTGGGTCCATTTGCTGAGCCCCAACACGGAGGCCCCCAGGCGAGGGTGATGTATTAACGAGTTAACGGCTCGCTATCGATCACCCTCTATCACCAAATAATTTTCAATTATATACTATAAATCGCGGGAGGCAAACGAACGTCGAGTACGGCTCTCGTGCTTCGTCCGTGCAGTTTCAACTGACATTTCGAATATCTCGATGAGCCATCATCGCTGTGGTCAAAATAATACGTTACGATACTATATATAGTACACTATGAAATTGCCGGCGATTATTAAACGTCGATATATTGAAAACGGTTGGAGACTAATCAACGTGGACAGAAACGCATCAGAATTCTTAAGTACTTTGGTGCAACGCAACAAACTTGCTCGATAATGAACGAGAGTTTGATTAATCTGATCGAGGAGCTCCTGCGTCCTCTATAATCTTGGTTGTTGTGCTGCTTGATTCTTTCAGTACGATTCAATACACCCGTCAGTCGGTAATTCTTGTTAATGCTGTTAACTCGTGACAAATTAATAATCGTCCTTGTTGGGATTCATTGCTCTCTCGTTCGAGACCCGCGAGACAATATAGCGAGGGTGGTATTGGAACGGTGACAGCCTCTGCAGACACAGTCAGCGGCTTTGCAGCCGTTTAGAAGGCGTTTTAGTGATAATTTAAACGCGCTAAATCAGAAATGCATTTATGAGGTCAGCGTGAAATTTATAAATTAGTCGCTGTGGCAGATTTGTGGTTGGAATATTTATACATTTATAGCGCACTACGTGAGTCCGCGTATGTGCCCCTTGGTCCATGCACCCAACTCTTCACGATACGAGTCTCCCGCTGGTATGGAAAACCCATCCCACGCGAGGCTCAGGGACACTCGTGATTTACTCTGCATTATATCTAATGACGATAACGACAATTACGAAAAATAGAGTCCAGCCTTAAGTCACTGAACCAAAATATACAAAAAATACATTTTTTTTTTGACTAATATTAAATTAAAACTTAATTGATTTGGCGAGGAATAAATCGTGACAAAAGTTCAGTTGGATTCACAAAATGATTGTTGCAAATCGTAGAAAAAAAAATCCTTGCAATAATCGAAGAGTGATCAGACGCTATAAACGTCATTGCATCACGATAATACACACGGAGAAACTCCCCTAACTCATCTTGTACATTAAAGCCTCGGTGCACCTCGCGCATATACACATTGAATACATAATCGATTACTCGAAGTCCACCCACACGCGACTGCAATCGATCTCTCCGTAAACAAGCTGCGTGTATAGATCTTCCACAGATGCACCTGCTATACTCTCTCGTTTCTCGGCGCACATGTTTTGATACACGCAGCATCCACGCCACTTTCACGCTCAATTTTTTTTTTTTTTTTTTTTCATCCATTTTATCGAGCTTTGAATCCAGATTTTTTTCTCTTTCCATCCAGATTCACACGTATCTCGACAGGAATTATAATTTCTTTCATTTTATTTTTTATTTTTTTACAAACCGAACATCGGCTATTAAATTTCGTATAAACGTCGAGCGTTAATCTTTCTAATTAGTATTCGAGCGATCCAAAGTGGCTCTTGGTTATTTTAAGTACCTTTTGATTGGCTTTAAGACTTTCGCTCGAGTATAATATGAGCATTGGGTTGAAACGCGGTGGTCTTTTAATTTGGACGATGCGCGTGAGTTTATTCCGGCAGAATATGTTGCTCCATTGGATTCGTAAAGCGAATGAAATCCCAGTGGAGGTGGAGATGAACTCTCAGGGGTCTCGAACTCTGTCTGAGCCACGCAGTTGGTACGGTATGTAAATACGTAATGTACGTTTCCGCGGGCTATAATACTTGTCTGCTTGTGCGTACATATATATATAGGATAAAAGGTACAGCGATAAGCCACTCAATAAGATGAACAATACAGTGATTGGCATGGCTTTGTTACATTCTATCAAACACGATTCTCTGCATGGATTGCCAATGACTGGTGGGAGGCCAACAATTGTATCACTTATTCGTACGTACACTATATAGTACACGCAGTACATTAAGAGTATTGCGCTAAGAACGGCATTGCCGAGCGTTCGTTATAAACGAAGAGTCTCTGCATGGGGTCTTCGAGGAGGCCCTGAAGTCGACACCCATATACCCAGGAGGTTGGTATTTAATTCCCTTTTAAAACGAAGCTTAAGAAACTAATGAGGCACGCGCGGGCGCGCGCGTCCGGAAACGAGGACATCGCGAATTTATTTCTCGTTGAAGGATCGTGACGTAGTGTAACATTTATCTGTATATACGAGAAATTGAAAAGATTCTCTGACCTGTATCCACCTCCTTTCAGTACGTTTATACTTAGATGTCCAGCTATGAAAAATAGAGTTACCGTTGAAAGTCTCGCCAAGTATTCCATTGATATACTTAATTGTTAGCTCTACTTGTGATTAATACATTTTTTTGATAAAATGAGATCATTTTTTTTCTTTTTTTTTATTAATGTCCTTGTCATAGGAATTTTTAGAGCCGTCTATCTCGAAGCACATTTTCTGTCTGTTATTTTTTGTATTTATTACTTAACCGTTAGATGATCGTGATCATTTTCACGAGACACGAGAATCTCATCCGCTCTAGGGGGTCGGTGATCCTCACCCCCGTAATTCCCTGCTCTCCCACGTCCTTCTGGCTTGTCGCACGGTTGGATCCAGACTACATCCAGTTGGCTGGTGGTGGTTGTTTCTGTCTTTCTCTTTCTCGTCTCTCCTTCTCGGGGATTTACAACATTCACCTTATCCGTCCTGAATCTCTTCGGATATGTCTGGCTCATTTAAAACAATAACCAGGACAATTTCATAAATTTGAGCGGCGGATCTACGAAGATCTTTCTCGCTGTTACTCGACGGAGGGGTAGAGTAATTTTAATCAGGAGTGCCGGAGTGCTCGACGGGGGGTAAAATCCCTCTCAGCTTCAGCAACTGGTCAAACCCGGTGTTGCCCCAACCGCATCCTCGACCGCAGCCCCCGCGCGTTCTTCTGGTTTCTCTTCGCTGCTTGGTTCCTGCTGCTGATGTTGCCGCTTTTTGGACCCCCCCGCGTTCACCTGTTCGCTATCTCAGCCCCTCACTCGACACACCGAACGAAATTCGGAACCCCGACTCACTAATTTACCGCTACCTGGGAACGATACGAACTGCGCGTTGTTCTAAACTGAGTTACGGCGACGATGGAAGCATCTGCCTGAGCATAAATTTCCAAAGTCGACTGGAAGCCAGGCAAAAGATGCTTCGGGTGGTCCCTATTAATTTTTTTTTCTTTCTTATATCTTAATTTCCAAACATTTTATGGTAGAGATAAAGAATGAATGTACGTACGATACAGTTTGGGAATATGGACCATGCCATGCGCTACCAGCCATGGCAAGATGTGTCAGTATATGTTCGCTCTAAGGATAGTTGGGCAATTTTTTTAAACACATGCCAAGCTTATTTAGTCTGACAGAGAAGAAAAATGTAAATTTGTTACTCCAAGAACGATGTTGCAGAAAGTACTGCATTACGATGTAAAAATACTTGCAGGCATTGCAATATTTTTAGTTTTATGCTGGAAAAACATCATATTTCTCTATGATGCATTATTTTTTGCAAGATCAAGGTTGGAAGGGCTGAATTACATCGGGGCACAATAACATCTGCAATTTTCTTTTTCCATTTTTCTCAGTGACGACAGTGAGAGATTGCAGGTAATAAAATTTAGCTGTGTTGCAATATATGAGCGCCACCCGAATTTTCTGTCACGGCAATTTCTCTATCTTGTACAATGAACCATCAGT
>JABMBT010008472.1:0-16646 GCA_018906895.1 Odontocolon sp. PSUC_FEM 10030002
CCTTTTTATTCTCATCAGTTTTCTAGGCTTGTCATTTCTCTTCAGTGTCTTTTCGTCACACCCGAAGCCTTGACTCGCGATTCTCTCGCGCTCCAAGGGTGAGTTTTTATTACAGCCAAAGAAGGCTGCGTAGGATATCTCGAGCACACGCTTCAACCGTTCACGGCTCTTGAGCTTTAACAGTCGTACTTTAATTAACGCTTCGACGGATATCCAAGTGGCGAGAGAATCTCGAAGGGCTATCGAACCGAAAACTTTTTTCCTTCGCGGGAAATTGACACCTAGAATTTTTTTAATACTAGGGCATCTCTCCCATGAAGTTTATTCCCCTATTCCACGACATTGCCTCGATATAGGTGGCGCTGAATGGTGATTTGAGGACCAATTTTTTTTTAAACCCTCACTTTTCTTCGGTTCCCATTCCTTTGTTATTATTCTATCTTACATTCTTTTCCGGCGCTCATAAACCTGCTCTTTATTTTGTTTTTTGTAAAATGAAGCGACGCTGCAACGCGAAATTAACAGAATTTCTATAATAATTCAAACTATAATTTAGATTATTATATAAATTACCCTACCCAACCCAAGGCTACCCTCTAGAGTAGTCTTAGCATGAAGTTATCATCTAGTACTGACCAAAGATTGAGCCAAGCTTGCCGTACTCGCCTGCACTTGGGCCCGTGCTGGATGAGAATTTCATGCCAAGAGTACCCTCTACTCGGGTACTATCCAAATTGTTAATTAACTCAGCATAGAATCTATACACGTAAAGCAACTATACAGCGTTGTTTTTTCTAGTTATCTGACATTCAGAGGACTAAAATGCCATTTTGTATAGATAAATCATCCCTATTAAGGGTTCACAGAGATTGAGTACGGACTCGAAATTCGCGTGGAGAAGAGAGAAGAGGATAGTCGTTTAAGTATGCGAAAATAGTTTGGTCACGAAAGGTCGGCTGAAAGCGGTCGCTGGTGCTCCTGTCTACGTCCATTAGGCACGGAAGCCTAAATCTCGAATAAACGCGACTCGCTGAATATTTCAAGGGCTCCCACCCTCTCATTAGCAAGCCTTCGCCCGAGTGGGGTGCAGGCCAGTGGCGCCCGGCGGCGACGTGGTCCGCTCGCGTCTGTGGCCAGGATCCCAACAACCTTCATACATTTTCCATGAATAACCCCCTGGTAGAACAGCCCTTCTTGCACCCGGTAGGAAAACTGTACACGACGGGGTGAGAGCGTTCGTGGTTGCGCGTCCTCCTCTCATCGCCCTGCTGCATATAGCACTGATGCCGGCCACTTACTTTTCTTTTACGCTCTAACCAACGAGAACGAACTCCGCGTCTTTCTCAAACTCCAACTCCATAAATTGTCGAGAAACTCGGTGAGTGCGGTGATAGACGAGTCTGAAATTAATTATGTAATCAGCCGTGGAAAGATTCTCAGTGTACGTAGAGTTCAGAAGACGGAAAATTCTCTAATAGAAGACACGCTTTTCCACTGTTCGAATTACTGACAGTAACATCCAGACAGCAAAGAGAGTCGGAAATCCTGGGTACAGGATACAATAGTACGAAGTATAGTAACTTTCCATGCCGAACTCCTCGAACAGGCAAACGCGCTTGTTCGTCGTTGTCGTTTCGGTTCTCGTTGTCCCAGTGGAAAAGTGCTACACTCAATTAAACTTGGTCGAAATCAGGTTGGGGCCTTCGGAGTAAGCCTCTGTGACAACAATTCGTACATATAACTACCGCACTTGCGCAAGTATAGAAAACATTGGTGATGATTGTGGTAGTATACGAAATTACGAAATGCAGGGGTTTCGTGTCTCGGTGGCACATGTCTCATTCGTAAATTCGTCGTTGGATCGCTTTTTCCATCGGCGTGAGATGAATAATTTTACTGGATGGATCTCCACAGCCGCGCGTCCCCAGCTTCTCCGCTCCAACCCCGGAGCCATCGAACTTGCGACACGACGGACTCTGTTCGCCCGCGATGGGGTTGGTCGAAGGTGACCCGTGGGGCCGGATGGGCATGGAAAAGCGAGTAAAGAGGATTCACACTGCAGTGCCGGCTTCGACAAACAGAGGAAGCGAGTCGGGAACGCTGGAGCTCGATATTCGTAATTCATCATTTGTATGCAGCCCAATGGGGTCCGGAGCTGGTGCCGTCGCAATGGGAGCCCTCATACCGAAACGTATCCATGAGTCTGCCGCTGCTGCTGCTGTTGAAAATCCGCACGAACGAACGCGTGCGCAATGTTCATCCTGGGTACGAGAAATGATCCGGTGATGTCCCACGCGGATGTCAGCCGGCGGTTCAACAGCGATGGCTGATGGTGCTCTGCTCATCCCTCGAGCACTATTCCACATTGAGCGCTCCAACAGCTACCCACGAACCTGGGAAAAACAATACAACCTCGCCTGAGGGGAAAAAATTCATTTCATTAACCCCGTTGGAGATAGGACGCGGTACGTAATGTCCTACCGTTTCAGCGAGTCGCCTGACTATCCCTACTCCAGCAGCAAGGAGGATTCTTTTTCAGAGTCAAGTGAGAAAGATGCGCTTTAATATATGAATATATAGTTGGTTGGTTAGTAAAGAGAATATTACTACCGTATTGATCTATATTAAAATTAAACGAGTCCTAATGGCAACTACTGCATCGAGCAACAAGTTGTCACAAGGAATTTGAAAATTTTCTAACGGTATAATATTAACCGCCGGTTAGATATACGAGCAAATGTGATGCAACGTCCAATAATCTAGTATAATTTTTTTTTTTTTTTTTTTAGATTACAAGATAACGCAAATGGAGTAGATTCAAGCCGAATCGTAACTAGAGAAATTGAGCAAGGGCATATACTTCGTCGACGAAGAAGTTACCATTCGCCCAAAGGAGTAACGGGTTAGGTCTGAATTGCTACTGAAATGCTAGAGAGAAATGAGAGGTATAGGTTGGGCGGAGGCGTAAACATTGCTGTGGGCGTAGCAGCGGAGAACAGAGCACAGTCGCAGCGTCGACGATGACGTCTCCGTCTGAACGGTCTCGCCGCTCAATTTGTATGTTAATTCGCGAGTGTTTGCCGGGCAGCAGTTCGCTTAATAATGTCATGTTTATTCAGCGACGATATAGCTCGGGGGGGTGTGGTGGCACGGCACGGCGTGACTACAACTCGTATGCATCGACACACTCGCGATCGGTGTCGCTGCTGTCCATGGTTACTCCCATTTGAACGAGCTTTCTCTTTCGTTTTTATAGAATACTGCGGCAAATCAAACAATGACCGAGCCCCAGAAATCGTATGTTAATAATTACTTGTATCTTCTCATTTGTTGTCCTTTAATGAAGATGTTAATTTCACCTTTAATGGAGATCAATAAGAAACAATTATAAAACAAATTAAGACTCTGTCAAACAATATTGAAGAAACGCATACAATCATAATAGAAATTGTGTATCAACTTGAAAATAATTCTTATATATTCTCGCTTTACAAACTATAGTAAGCAGGATCACGGTATGGTAGAAAGAATACAAGAATCGGGGAGGGTCCCCTCGCCAATATCGCGTGTTAACGTAACTCTCTTTTACCGCGAAATACATGAACATCCTATACCCTCAACCCTCCTTAAATACAACCCTTTCTTCGTACAGGAGAAACCATTGGTCATGGGGATAGCTGTGAATTGTGGACGAGGAAACGAAGGGCCTCATCCGCGGCTATCCACGGTCGACAGAGCGCGCGTTTCAAGCAAACAATCCGCCACGCTTCCGGTCCAAAGCATTCTCATCCAAACGTTGCCTATTCCAGCACCCCCCATACCTATACCCTTTTTACGTTTGAGTGTAAACCCTTCCCGCCGGTCCATCCGTCCGTCGTTAGGTCTGTCCGTCGGTCTGCGAGGCAATGAACTCTATCTGGCGCAACGCGGTACTGCTGGTACGTCCTACCAATCTACTTCCCCCGCGGCTATCAAAGCAACAGCATTGCACAGTACCGAGAGCCACCCTAACTCTCAGTGCCTCTTTCCCGCATCTCCCTCTCGTACTCTCGATCGCATCCTCCATAGGGTTCCTGAGCACTAGCACCAGCAGCCGCAGTAGTGGCGATAGATGCAAGGGTGGTAGGTACTCGAGCGAGTAGAATTACCCGACTCTCCAGTGCTGTACGAGCTCTGCTACCACATCGGGCTTCTCTGGTACGTCGGAGTTGTATACCTACGTATACCATACCAGTACCGATAGTACTATAGAGTAACAAGGGTGAGGGCACCAAGCGAGATGCGCTTCGGGCTTCAGCCATTCGTCCTGCAGTAGCGACTGCTGCAGCCTTCCGAACAAACCCCCTCGATCTCCTCCTGACCACCCACAAACCGCCTGGTCGGCCTCTTCCCCGGACGATGTACTCGTGGGTTCGTCCATCCATCCACTCTTCGTATCTCATTCTACTATTCACGAATCATGTATATGTCTCTTTCCAAACGGTTCTCTCGACTGTCTCGGCAGAGGACTGCAGTCCGCGGGCGCAGTAGTTAGTCGTTGAATACGGCAGAATCACTTTTGTTCGAGCGCGACCATCCGTCAAAATCGCACCGTCGGGAACAGATTGTTAGATCCACCAGGCAACGGGTGGACCGCGTAGTAGCACGTTGCATTGAGTCGGAGCGATCCACAACCCACGTACAATACTACCCGCGTACTCGGTGTTCCGCAATTCTGACTACTATGAACGATGGATATAGTACGGTAGTACCTCGATCTCGCATTCGTACCACACAACTCTCCGAAGCCGTCCTACTCGCTCCGGTTGTTCAATGGAAATCTAGCTACCCTCCTTATCGCTCGCTTCGGGTGGCTCTGCTTTGCTGCTGTACCAAATCACTTTCCTTATTCGTCATATTTGTCTCAATCCTGTAATTACGTAACAGGTGAACCTTACGTAATCACTTGATAATTCCATGAAATCTATCTGTTGTTATGCGATGATTCTCTGTAGGGTAACGTATAATACACCTCCACGAGCACATCAATGGAAGAAGAATGAATTGTTGTCTAGTTTGAAAACAAATTCCAGGAGCCAGATATTGTATTCACACGAAGGGGCATAATAGTACTTTGTGTTACAACGGCGCAAACGAGGGATTCGCGAACGAGTGCGGCTCACTGCACACGAGTAAACGAATCCCTTTGCGCCCGTGTAACACACAATATTTTTTGTAACATCTGCCTTGAAGGTTCGACATTCCGTCCCTGTTTCCCGGGCGCGAAGGGGCTTGTTATGTATAAAACGCTAGGGGAATTTTGCGTACTGCGCAAAGTGCTAGGGAAATTTTGCGTACTACTCGAAATTCATAACTCTCGAGTTGTTCATAGAGGGCGATAATAAGCCCCTTTGCGCCCGGAAAACAGGCACGGAATGTCGAACTTTCAAGGCAGGTGTTGCAAAAAAATATTTGCACCTATAAATTCGGCAACAAAAAAAAAGATGTAATCTATGAAAACACTCATAAGTTACGTCAGTATAAGCGCGATTTGAGTTTTCGGGGATTAACAAGTTGTTCGTTGGAGAGTCATAGAAAATGTGCGTCGCAGCTTGACGATGCGAGAATGAACAGAATTTTGGTAAATGTTTGACGTTAAGACATATGATGGTAGGCAGCTGCTTAGGCATAAAATACTTGATTAAATAAAAAAGTGTTCGTTCCGTGTATGATGGAACAACGCTAGAATGCTTTACAATAATCGCGAATAAATATTAATCTGTTCCGAATGAGACGGAACATTCTTAATCGAAGGAACAACCAATTGAATACCTCCGACACTAACGATGCTGGTACCATCGAACATGCGTCAAACTGACGCTCGAATGTCTGTAACGAGACACCTTGATTCAGGTCGAAAGTGGTGGCATCCCTCTGTGTGTCCCATAACTTCCTCTTTATATATCATTACTCTACGATGATTCAGCGAGTTTCGAAAACCATCTACCGTCGTGCTTGGCATCCTTCGGGAACTGGGATCTTTCAGAAACTTTTTTACCCCCGATACTACTTTCGAACCCTTATCAAACTTTATCCCTCTCGCGACCCTATCGTCACTGCTTCTCGAACACTTTCGCTTTTTCGGCAAAATTCTTTACTTTTTCTCATGAGTCGTAGCAACGACCCCTATAGTAATTCCGCAATTCCATGTCTCGCTTGGTTCTGGTAGTTGTAGTTCCGAAAACCTCGTCTCGCTAGAGTCAACGCAGCACATCGAATTCTCGTTCCATTCGATCGGACTTGGAGTGAGAGTATGAGATCCAGACGCGGAAGTTGCAGACGAAATTCAAGTTGGGTCGATCCAATGCTTTCCTAGACGTTCACCCGGGCGGTATTGTGATTTTGGCTAGATTCTAACCATAGGCCATATCTGAAATTAGAATCCCCTCAACCACTCCCATCTTTCCTTCATTCCCGCCTAGCATAAGAAAGATAGATGCAGTGGATGGTTGAAACTAAATAGAGAGGACTGAGAGTATAGGGCAAAGCGGAAAGGAGCATATAATCGCAATATGATGCCATATAAGCCCATACGATAGAGCCTCTGAATTGTGCAGAATACAACGAGCTCACCCCGACGACTCACCCTTCGTCACCTGTCGGTACTCGTTCCATATCCATGGGCTGAGCTCCCTTCAGCCATACCACGAAATTCCGTGCAGCAATAATCCTAATGGACCGACGTCCTTCTCCGCATCCCTCTCGCCGACCATGTAACATTGCGGCTACTTCGCACAGCGACGAAAATAATGAACCCTATTTCTATTGAAGACTATTGGACATGATACCCGACGAATACTCGAGGCATAAAATATTGTAATTAAATTGTCAATAGTATAAAGATCGAAATAATAAATTGTCATTCTTCTTTGTTGCAGGTGAGTCAAGGAACACAGAATAAAATCATAGTAATACAATAGGGAGAAAAACAAAAGGCAAGTATCTCATCGTCACGATCGCCCGCAAGAGGAGTGTCGAGGAGAATAATGTTGTGGTCGCTACTGGTAAGTCTAGTTCATCAAGAGTAGAAGCAACAGCAGCGGGAAACAATAACGAGATGCGATACATTAATTACGCGGTAAAGGACTCGAGTCTCAAGCAGGGCATGCGATGGGTCGTGGTATCGGATAGACGTGCACTTCCACTACCTGGAAATGTTGAACGTAAGCGTTGTACATCGCTTCATCTATTATACCGGAAGACAGATTTGTTTTCGCTGGCTGCGGAGACTCGAGGCAGATAGAAGCTCGAAACGGAGGACAGACAATCCCGCAAGTCCACTCGATCTTTCTTCGAGCGTAAAACTGTCCCGGGTGAGCGAGTCACGCGAATTAATGAATATACGAGGACAACGAGGGACGATACGATTCGAAGATACAAGCGCTTTCAAGCGTCACATTTTATCGTCGTATCTTCAATCCGGGTAATTGTCACGCAAATTCACCTTCGCTTTACTTCGAAGAAGAGAAATACGGGGAAACCTTCGATAGAAATACTTTCATTGTTTCTCAAAAATCTTGACAGTTAAACCTTCCAAATTCCCTCCATTGACTTCCCAGTCTCATTTTACCCTCTTTACATTAATGTAGGCTCAACTTAGGGTTTAAATTTCAACTCGAGTGGTTTCTCTAGGAGAAATGCGGGTTTCGATATTTGGTTCTGAAGTTACTCGAGGTAAGCCGTGCCAAAGGGAGGAAGGAGTAAAGACAGCAGAAACACAGACACAGAGGTTGGAGCAACTATTACGAGGTCCCTCTCACTCTCGGCAAGTCGTGCACACCGCGAGCACGGCGTACGATTATTAAGTGAGAGCGGCCGTAGACGATTACGGGGTCTTTGCGATAATAGCCGCATGAATGGGTCTCATTAAGAGTCTCGCAGCGGCAGCACCAGCAGCAACAGCACATCCTCCTTCTTACTTCTCCTTCTCTTGTTCACACTCTCTCCAAGATCTTTGGAAGTTTCGTATGAGCAGGAGTTCGAGGTCGTTTCTGTACTGCGCGACCCGAGTCTCCGAAATATTCGAAGGCGCCGCGGAGATTCTCAGTAGTTCTGGCGCCGGCCGCAATACTCACGATCTGTTATGAGTCAGAGGCGTCGAGACGAGTTTAGCTAGTGCGGGATGCAATGAACGTGCATTATATGAACAGCGCAAGATGTGCATATTCCCAAGGGTGTAAGTAATATTCAGTGCATGCTTAATGCTGTTTTAGAATATTTTGAAGATTACAGGAATCGACGACATTGTCAGACAGCTTTACATCGAATAACCCGTTCTGAACAAAAGGGTTCTGTACATACTTCCTTAATACTGCTGACGTAATTAAACAGTAGCGAAGTTCCAGAAGGAGAGAATTGCAACTGTAATGAATATTGGTTTAGTACTGTAGGGTAAAAAATATCAAAATAAACTTGAAAAACAAGAGCAAAGTTAATCCAGAGTTTATTCTCAGTTCTTTCAGTACTTAGTACGTTTGTTTACATGTCAGAAGCATATACAGGGTGGTTCACTAACTTTGACCACATTTGCGTGTATCTCTTATTGAGATGTGGACAAAGTTAGTGCCCCACCTTATATAAGAAACCCAATTGGTCGAAGTAACTATTTTTTTGTCTCAACCTTTCTTCCGTGTACTTCTCGTTCTTCTTCTTCTCTGATAGAGTAATCTTAAAAACGGTTCATCAGAATTTCACTCAATGTCAATGAATAGTTCAGGCACCTTTCTCCAGACACAGTTGAACCTGTTGAACAGCCATTAACGTTCACTATTCGAGGATCGAAATACAAAAATAACAAAGTCCCTAAATGTGTCAAACAGAATCGGCGTGGGTGTTGGGGTGAAAGGAAAAAAATCATGAAAGCAGACAGTTTTCGACGGATGCAACCATCAGCGCCCAATTTTCCACGTGCGATGTCTGTATGCTACTATGAATCAAAGTACGTGCGGGTTCATGTTTGTTAGAAAAAAATGGGAAAAAATCGTGGTATATCCAAAGCGGTGTAGACTCAACGTGGATCGACCGTGGAAAACGGTCGTTGATGCAGCTCTCCACGTCATCACGGTTCCCTGAGTCAGAGCTCTTTCACTCCTATGCGACGCTTCACCAACGGTGGGCTCTCTCCCTTTCTCTCTCTCTCTCTCTGTGCGTTTCTCTCTATTCCTCTATGCAACCTTCCTAAATTGGAGCACTGCAAATTGGAGAACGTGGCATTGAACCGCGTGCACCGATTAATGAAATTCGGGGTGCTGGGGATTCAGCAACAGTGAAAGAGTACCCAGAGAGTCCAGAGCCGAGGAGTCACTTTTGCTGGCAGGATATAATAAATTGGCAAGAGCTCACTATACGCACGAACGGGAAACATCGATTTTTCGACCTCTCCTCGCGTCACATGATATAACAGATATATTTTTTGTTCTCCCCTTTTTACAACTCACAAACACAATCAGAAGAGTCCTCGTGTAGGGATTGATAGGGGGTTGAGGTAAAATGGTACAGTTCGTATATTCAAGAATCAGAATGAAATATACCCTTCACTTTGATATCGGAGTTCAGTAGAGAAAACGATTGAGCTCCTCTCGGACCGCGGACCGGACCTTTGCCCGATGGAAACATATATCCGGAATGCAACAGTGACCACACGAACAGAAGCACTTGCCTTCCCATACAATGTCCGAATTGACTCCGTCAGTATATACAATGTGTGTATGTATAATAGGTCTCTTATATATATGTTACAAACTAGAGACCTAGGTAGAACCTCGAACCACGATACCGAAAGCGGTTTCGGAAGTTTAACCAGAGTCTATTGCTGACTTTATTTACCGACTGTCGTCAACAGCCATTCTCTCGTCATTCTCTCAACGCTTCTTCGCTCACTCATGTTCAGAATGCCTGAAATTTTTGCGTCTCTCTTTTCTCTATTGCTTCGGAATAAAGTGTAAAATATACACATTACGAAACTCGTATACCCATAGAAAATCCATTACTACACGTCGTATGTGTATCGTATACACATACGGAAGCTACATATGGAAGCGTAAACGGTCCGGCCTCAGTAAGAAAATTGTTTTCACGCGGAAGCTCGTTTCTTGGATGATAGCAGGCGGGGCTAGGTACCCGGGACTGGATAGTATATTTACACCTTCTTTAGATGTACTTCGTGTAATGGCCTGGTCCCATCAGAAACACGGCAACGCTGGCAGCATATAATGTATTACGCTATATCGTAGTATTGGATAGTATAGTGTAATATAGAGTAGTATATCATAGTGAACTGTACGGTGGGTCGTCTTCGCATCTTCTCCAAGGCTAGCTCGTGCAAGTCTCGTCGAAGTCTTTCTCCCTGGAAAGCAACACATCTTCACACCTCCAACACTACCATCCTCGCGACCTCACTACAACACTTCGTATGACGTTGTTATTCAACGGTTCCAGAGGGTGAAGCGTGTTCACCAAGCTACCGGTGCAGTACAGGATCGTGCGAGCGTACTTTACTGCCATGAGGATGAACTACGATATGAAACGGGTTAGCATCCCATAAACTACAGGCGCCGTAGACGCAGAAGCAATTTAACCGTTGCCGTTGTTGAATTGATATACCCGCGGACGTATAAAAGGGAACGGCGAAATAGGTGAGGAAAGGCGACGCGGTACAGGAGACGAGAACTCGGGAGGGTGCACCTGAAGTATGGGAGGAAGCCGCTGCTTCCATCCTGGCACCGCTTCTCAAATTGCGAAACCGTATAAAAGAAAAGCGCTGGCATGATTGAACCATAATGACGGTAGCGCGGAACGGCAGTAGTGGCAGCGGCACAGAGACAAGGAGAGGAATAGGCAGGGGTTGAGCTCTCGTGGTCGAGGGGACGTGATATACAGTCTACGATGTTGCTATATATACTATAGAACAGCTATATAGTTGACCCAGTAGCTATAACCGCTAGCGAAACGAACTTGGAGGACGGCGTCGGCGAGGTCGACGTCGAGGCCGTGGTATCGTCGACGCTCGTGGATAAAAGGAGAGATGAAAAACGGGAATAAAATTACAAAACGAGCTGCTGCTTCGCTTGCTTCCTGAAAAGAGAGGGATGAAGCTTCGGAAAAACAAGTCGAGATATCCGCACCGAGGGCCTTTCTTACCCTCTCTGCACTCTACACTCTACTGTGCGTGTCTTTTTCTCTTTCTCTATCCAACTTCTTCTCTCGAAGGCTTCGAGGGTTCGTTTCAGCATCGCTTATCGTTCGCAGTGAGAAGCGAAGAAGCGAGCGAGTCATGGAGTAAACACTTGCGGAGCTTCCCGTCGAACGCCCACCAGCAGCCAGTCTCGTTTACTCGCCAAACGAGAGTACAGGAAACCTTTGAAGATGGCAATCTTTTTTTCCCCGTTCCTTACTTTCTTTCTCGCTCATTTTTTTTAATGTAGTTTGCCGTCTCGGGGAGTAGAGTCCTCGAAGCGATTTCCGTTCCTCGGCAGCAACGCAGCTTCGCTCGACCGTAGAGAGGCTCACCCAATTTTCCGTCCCCCGTTATCTCATTCGCTTTCGACTCTCAGATACTGTGTGATAGTTATTTATGTCGTCAAGAGTGCCGGAAGAAATTTGTTTGTCGAGACTCTTCTACCGCACAGGGGACGAGATCGAGAAAGTCTGTAAGGATGGGGAAAAAAATTCCCTAAGGTTTTTTTTATCAGTATTTGCGGGAAGCCACAGGACGAGGTTTCTTTGAGACTTTACAGGCGTATAGGTGTACGCATCTAATGGCACACGTCTGGGACTCCTGCATGTCTGCAAATGTTTGTACGTGAAGGCTCGTAGCCACCTATTCATCGTCAAGAAATGTTAGTGGTTGGTACGCCGTATTATACGAACCTATAAACCTACCAGTTATTTCAACGCAGTCCGCGTTCCACCCTGTCGTCTTCAACGTGCCCTATTCGTTCTTCGCTTTGAGAGCTAGGCGCATCGTTATAAAATAAGGCCGTCATTTCCTTGTATTTCCCTCTCACTCCATTTCGCCTCTCTTCTGTCGCAGAAAAGCCTTTCCCTTCGTTCACGCTACTCTTTTGCTCCTGGAGCTCTACTTACCCGCACTTTCTTCTTCTATGTGCATGATGTATGCTTTTGGTGTGCGACCCTCAACTTTTGTCGTTATATTTCCGAAAGCTTCTCTGGTCTCTACATGCGAGGATGATAGGGGGTGTAATAGTGGCAAAGGAACAAAAAATTCGATTTAAACGTCCACCCCCATTGTCACCGCTGGTACAATTTTTATTTTGAAAGCCTCGAGCGAGAAACCAGCAGCACAGTCTGCTAAAAACGTTAGACTTTTTATAGTCAGTCTACTGTATATCTACTTCTTCCTCTTTCTCCATGTTCTCTTATACACGAAGACATGCCTTAGTATGAGTTCTGTATCTTCGGGGGATTTCCACCCTCGTAGATTTTTTTTCATTGCGGATTTCGAACTAATTAGTGAAGGATCAGGTCGATACCAGTACGACGGGTCTCCATAGGAACATCATCCCTTCTGAGTGGGGTCTGTCTGTTCATTCACTATACGTATATAGTACAGTGAGGAAGGTACAGTGAAATAAGGAAGAATACAAGAGCCCCTTTCGTTCATCCGATTCCCTCTTGACGCTCGGTCGCTTAAGATCCCTAATTGGTGGATTTGCCTCGCGGTGTTCAGGCAAAGCGCTTTTTAAGTTACCAGCAGCAGCAGTCTTTGGTGTATATGTTGAGACAACCTGTAGCGCACCTCCTCTGCCACACCCTGAAGCGAATAAAGCTCCACTTCTCTCCGAACGCGTTAGTCTGCTCTATTCGCCGACTGACGAATATACTCGGTGCTGGTAGAATATACCAACGGGAAACATTTGAGTGCCAGGGGGATGCAGAAGTCGTAGTAGTGGCAGCAGAAGCGGACAGGGTTGTGCAACGAGCTCCCCTCGAGTCTCCTCGTAACACGCAACACTCAACTTAATGAGAAGAGGGACTTTGCCCAAGCCCCCAAGCGCCCAGAGTCAAACCTCCCACGCGAACACTCCTCCCATCATCTACAACGACAACGACGAAGCCTACGAGCGAGAATTTCTCTACCCGTTCGTATCGAAAGCAATTCTTAAAAATGCGCACGCAAGACAGAGCAAGAGCGATCAAAGAGGAAATAACTCCCGGTTATCTTCAATATACTTTTGCAGATGCTCCAATTCGAACGACTCCCGCACACTTTCTATCACCCCTCTCGACATCCGAGATATATAAAGCGAATAATTTTATTGCCCGATACTCGTCAACCTCGTTGCCGACTCCAATAATTTTTCCACTGGCAAACTTTAACTCTGCTGTCATGAAACAGGAAACATACTATGTGACTATACATGCATTCATCATGGAAATGGATATACATATACATACAGTTTCGTACGTTGCTGAACGAGAATCCTCTTCGCGTGCGAAATGGGAATCCGATTCGAGTAATGGGACACGTAACGTAGTCCGTAGAGGTTTCCTGCGTCTGGTCGGGTTGTTGCGGGGTGGCAAGCGCGCTGAGAGTGCAGCGGCGAAGGGAGATGGGGAGAGCAGCAACATTGATCAGTAATTACCGCACGTAGAATCACAATGTAGCTGGTTGGACGGGTGGTACAGGGCGCCTATAGCTCGGGTGGTATATGGACCACTTGTTGGCGTTCCGGGACCGTGCGTCGAATCGAAAATCATTTGGAAATCGAGAATATCCTGCTGCGGATACGAACAGGGTCGAACTTCAGCATCGATAATACATCAGTACCAGAGTGAGAAGGAATAAGAATGAGTTAGTTTGCGTTGACGTAAAACTTCCCATTGAAATGAGAATAAGTAAAATCCATTATGATCCGTTCCGGGAAAAGAGAAATCGTGTTGGCTAGATGCCACTCGTTCAACTCTTGTTCGGCCTTCAGCTTCATCCAGCATCCCAAGTCGGGAGTATAGAGTACTGTAGAGAAAGAGAGTTCCAGAACGGGCCTTCCCGAAGAACTGGCTGAGCTTTACGAATGCAACAGGCGATATGAGAAACTAACTACGTACTTACGTAGGCCTACACTTCTGCCTCTTTCTCTTTGTATGTGTGTCTATACGTACCATTCCGCGAGGCCGGGTAGCATAGCAACTGGTGGTTGCACTGTGGCATGCTGGTGTGCCACCTCCGCGACCACCGCCGCCGACCCGACACGCTCGAACCCACTTGCATCGCGTCCCACGGCCATTCCGTTTGTTCTCAAATACTGGAGAGAAAATCCAAGAGGGATGAGCGCGAAGGGCCTTGGCTGCTGGCCAACATCCGAGTTCAGCAGTTACACCGTCTCCAAGATGTGATATTGTAGTAGGCTTCCGCAAGAAAATCTTACACCAGCTGTACATTCTGTATATCAAATACACGATCTGGCTCAGTTCTCCAATTCGATGGAATCTTTACCCAAAATATATCCTTCTTTAAATTATAGAAAACGTACATCACCGAAATTGTAAAATCATGATACCTATGGTGCGTCATTTTTTTCCGAGTAATTTTGCAGCGGGATACTCGAAATATGTTCGTATACTTTAAATTGAAGTTGGGATTTCAAAACGCTTATGGGAGTTGAAGCACGATATGAATAGGTTGACACCGCCGGAACGGTCTTGGAGGAACATTTTCGTGTTACTGGAAATACACGTTGCGCGAGGAAAGGAAACGTGGTCAAGCATACGACGTCGGAAAATACGCCTCTCCACTTTTGGGCTGGAAAAAGCTTCCGGTCGCGCGGCATGCATAAGTTATGACACACAGGGCACAGAAGAACCATCCATGATGCGAACAGCTCGAGGCCTTTCTGTTCGGCGATGTTGTCATCGGTTGCCTCTCTGCACTTACCAACAATGAACAGTGCCCGTTTCTCGCTTTCTCCGGGATACATAAATGATGCACGCGTCCTAAGAACGACCTAAACATCCCCGATCAGTTCGTCGCTCGGGTCCCAAGGGATACATCCAAATGGCATATCAGTGTCCTGGGGTTTCGCTGGATACGCTCCTATCTCTCGTGGTCCAGCCTAATGGATTTCGATGAAAGACTCTTTTCGCTTTCCTTTCCTCAGACCCATCTGTCAAAACGACTCATCTATCCTCTGACGTATACATTCTCTAGAACCCATCAGTAAGAGAATGGAGTTTAGTAATACACTTCATTTTTTCTGCCTAAACTAACTAACTGTCCAATAAAATATTTACAATTATTAACTTCATCAATTTATGTTACCGGAGGTATCGCTTCAGTATCAAGAGTCACGTGACTTCCAGTCAAGTATCTTTATATTGAGATTAAAGTCTTGTTACCCGCAGATTTGACGAGGTTTCTACGATTTTTCTTAGATCCTATACTCTATTCGAAATAATCCCAAACCGTCTCTTATACGATTATTGACGTGAAGCTGATTTATTTATCGATCGATGTGGATGTTACGTTGTGGGGGATACGATCAAGAAGAATTGGAAGGTTGAGCTTATACTACAAGATACTCGTCCGCGCCGCCCAGAAAAAATTCGACGTTGGATTATTAAATTCCTGGAGAGCCCCGGGCGTCGCGAAATACCTTATTCGAGAATCGATACATTCGCTGAATATTTCAGGGTTGAAGCAGAGATTCGATGAAAATTGTCCTCTACATTGAGATTCTCGACAATATCCCACAAGCGTTAATCGAATCGTCTTATTCCTGTCGAAGCGCCGTTAGTTCCTGCGCATTGTGAAATACACGGGTTATGATTTCGTTTTCTGTGTACGAAGCACGGACCGAGGGATTGACAGACGTCAACGCCATACAGATTACTTTGCTGATCCAGCACATGCGGCTTTTGCAGAACTGGCGAGCATCGAAGTTCAATCTCAACGCTTTTCCAAATGGCCAAAAGGAAAAACGCAATATCAACATGCATTGTCAAACCAGGCAGATGTTTGATCGAATACCCTCAAGCTGGTGAGAAGCGACGGACTGATTATTCTTCTGCGGAAATATGGACCGAATTAATTTTAAAGAAAAGCCTCCAATCTTTGGTTTGAAGGTTACCGGAATCCCCTTAAAAGGCAAAACCTTGAGAATATACCGGCAACTCTTGTTGATATTGCACCAACAGTTTGCGATTCTTCAACAGCACCGGTTTCCGGTTGAAGCAGAATCCGCGCCGTATTCGCGGAACTTGCACGATCCATGTAGTTTCAACTCTGACCGCGCCCGCAATGTACCTTCTCCTTATATTTCTACTCGTTCGAGAAATTCATGTAAAACGTATACTGCCACGGCCCCGTTTGACTTTATATAACGTGTTTTCCCGAGGAGCGGAAGGAAAGAGTTTCCCCGGCGATCGCCCGAGCGTTATTGCGGATGTTAGCCGAGCGAGAAGTGAACGAGGGAGCAAAAGAGAAAGAGTCTTCCGCCCAAACACAGTATATGTATAATGTTGTATGTGCACCATCCTGTTCACTGGTTCGCAGTGGAGGACGAGGTCGAGTGAGGAGAAACGTCGGATGGGAATAAGTTGAGAGACGAGTATCGCGTACTTAGGTACGGATGGAATGGGGGGGGGGGGGG
>JABMBT010008583.1:0-16569 GCA_018906895.1 Odontocolon sp. PSUC_FEM 10030002
TCACTCTTGGTGAATTTTCATCCGGCATCGTAACTCGGATGGGTTTTGATGAAATTTTTTTAGTGTACTCGGGATTTTTGAGTAAACTCGAATTAACATTTTTCGCGTGGTATCTGACTACGATATGTAGGGGAGGGTGAAAGAAAATGAAGAGCAGAGTTATTCAGCTCGGTTTCAGGCTCATCTCCATTGCAGCAGAGCGGCGAGAATACGATACATCCCGTAGACGAGGGGGGTGAATCTCTCGCTTCCATGTTCTACTCCCCCTCTCTCATCTGGTACTTACTTTATTGTTTGCACTTTTCGGACCTTTTTCCATTATGTAAATAACAAACGGCGCATTATGTAAAGTCGTTTTGTATCGCGATACCGGAGAACGAGAGGAAGAGTTGGAGTACGAAGTAGAAGGCTTTTGCCAGTGTGAACTCTGTAATGCAGATGTGGTTACAATGTATCACATCGGTGGTATAAATATGTGCAGGTATGACGACTGAGTGGAGGTTAAACTCGACTTATTCAGGCGTTTCTTTATTCAGTGTATGTACGGTTGCAGATATGTGGTTTATCGCTGCAGAAAGAATATGCAGTAGAAAAGGTCAGTGTGTGGTCAGACCTGCCTGGTAACCATAACAATCCAACGTTTCCTCTGTTACTTTCTTCATTCGGCATCTGGCTAATCATACACAATAACTACCGATTAAAAAAAAAATCGGTAAAAATCTTCAACCTTTCTAGATAGCACGTAAAAACAAAAAAAAAAGAAAAAGCCAATTTCGCTGGCATATTGTACATGCGTTGTTTAGAACTTACACAACACAACAGGTTGTTTATGGCCCAATTTCTACTGCATACCTACCAGTTCGTGTTTTCCTAAAAAAATGGATTATACATTTTTTTAAGTTTAGTATCAGCCTCCGCTACATTATGGAGCTACGAAAAAATTTGTTAAAGCTGTGAGTATAGTGTGTGTATGTGTGTATGGGTAGTTATTATTTACTGCGGTTGGGCGCTTTCGCGTTGAATGTCTCTATACGATGACTAATCCTCTTTCATTATTGTTTTTCTCCCTTCACCCATAGATAATCCTAGAACAGAGCACGGAAGTTAGAAATTCTATAGAGACAAAGGCTAAGCCATGCTGAAAAACACTCGTGTTTTATTTAATTTTTTTTTTCGCGCGCACAAGCGTTATCTCCGAACGTGAGCTACGACTTGACGACTCACACCGCATTCAATCATTCTGTGGTATATACGTATATGTATCTACCTCCCGTTCGAATCCTTTTTCCGGTGACTCACCCAGAAGTCCCACGTCTCTCCCGCGAACAATCACTGTCTTCCACCAGCTGTCTGTTGCCATCCTCCGCGTACCATAGCGAAAACGATTTATCAAGGGACTCGTCGCCTGTTGTGCAAAGAACCGCCCTTCAACTGGCGGAACTCCCTACCACGATTCCCCGGCGTGTCGAGTAGAAATCTATCGGTGAGATGCGGAATGGATGAAACAAGAATACTCAAACTAAATATTCACACTGATTGCACCAGTTGAATTCGCGGTACCTAGAGACATACGAAGGCCTCCTAGGACCACCCCACCACAGTCAACATGATGGAGAGACAACTACATCCGCACATTGGTGATGCCCCTCGGTGCATCAAAAGTGTACACCCTATGGGTACATGGATTGTTAGTATATATATGTGCTCCGAATGGTTCTGTGGGAAACACGAAAATAAAAATACTCGTGAAACGTACGTTGGTCAGAAAAATAGGAAAATACCGAGACATAAAGAGGGTGGGGCATTCGAAGGCAAGGGACATCCGAAAGGGTGCGGGAATCCGACAGAGGACAGTGTGCGAATGCTCACTGGTAGAGAGTGGTATTCAGACGAGCGGGTCAGCCAGGGCTTGATATAATCCGACAAAGCTACGGGTTCCGGTAGATTAGTGGATATAACCGCAGTCTGCGGTACTTTGGTAGGTGTAGGGGACGAGGAGGATGAAGACAGGGGTTCCCGAGGGGGTGGAAAGTCACTGACCCCCCTACCCTTACTCTCGCCCACTCTCTCTTACTCTCTCTCTCTCTCTCTCTCTTTGGCTTCCGGGCTGGAGACGATACATGTAGCTACATATATGTGCTACATAGGCACAAGTTGAAGGCACTGTCGAGAAACAAGCAAGACTGAAAGGGAGCATTTGTAGGGAGAGGGAAGAAGAAAGAGAGGATGTAAGCTCTATATCCATGGAACAAGCGGCCTGCGTTTGCCATTTCTGCAAACAGTAACAACCAGCTAGACCTATGTATTTATATACCTACTCACTGGCTTGTTCCCTCGACCGTGCATTTATGTACGTTGCAGTCTTGCGTGTCTTCCTCTTGAGCGCCAGCATTCCCTGCATCCTTCTAATGTACCATAGTTTTGCACCTCTTGGACATATCCACTTGGCTTCACTTACACGCAAGCTCGTACGTGGGCCCTACACCTGCATAACTATATGTGTTATTGTATACATGTACTGCTACTGCAGCACAACCAACATTCGTTTGAACAACTAAAACAGGTACGTCGACTACAGTTAACTTACGAATCGGAGTAACACCGTAAGATACAGAATAGATAAGAACACTTTTATACCAAAATTGTGTAATTCGTACTGAAACTTTTACAATTTTTACAGAAAGGTCCACAAAGACAAACTCTGAATTATATATTTCTGTCCATTTAATGACCGCAATATTGTCATATTTCTTATCTTATTACCTAAGAGTTTTCAATTTTGAACCGACTGATCAAATACGTAGCAGCCGTCGACTCCGGTCTGTCTCTTTTCTCCCATTGTACGTGCGCCGTACTTAAGAAGCTCAGCACCGTCGTAAACGAGTTACTATTGCACCCCTTCGGTCGTACGTATCGACCTTTAACGCGATTTTCACACCGTGAGCCACTCACCTCGCGCCCCGTCGCTTTCCGCGAAGTCTCTTCGTTCTGTTCGTGAACGCGAACTTGGTTCTTCCCTTTTCTATCCACCCTCGTCTTGGTTCACGGCGCTTTCTAACCCGGGAAAATACAGCTAGAAAGAGCGAGGTCAGGGGGTCACGCTGGGATGCTCTCTGCGAGACGACGATTCCGCTCACCCTGATGCTCTCCGCTACACCGGCAGAGGCCCTGCTGTAGCTGGCGCTACTGAAAGCGTTAGGTGTGCCACTACTGGAAAAGGAAAGGGTGAACCGGACGGACACGAGATCGTGTGTGCGGAACAGCAACTGTACAACCCAGGCCTGGTTCGTTCGTGTTTCGCGGCACGTTTTTGCTCCACGTACGTGCGTCGCTTCCGCTTCCAGGCCCGAGGTGCTTGCCTTGCTGATGCCTAGCCCTTTGCCCCGCTCCCGCGATAGTTAAGGCGTCGTGTTCAAGCTCCGGCCTCGAAGGATATTAAATCCCTTTTAGAACCGGTCGTTTTCCTCTTTTCTACCCCACACTCGGGTTTCTCACACTATTAATTCTCTCGACGCTTCTTCACCATCGATCGAGAAATTCCAACGAATAAAAGTGGATAGATGGATGGATGGATAAACGGTGCGGAATACGAGTACATGAGACGAAGGAGACAAAAGCGTGACGATGGAGCTGAGAGATTTGTCGCACACCTCGGCGTTTATATTATCTTCGGGCGGCTGAGCACGTCGAATCAATTCGAAATTTCAATTCGGACGTGAGATATTAAATACTCGTCGAGAAAGTGAGAAAGAGCGAGAATGCCAGACTGAGAGGATGGAATAACGGAAATAATATCAGCAGAATGGCGAGCGCGTTTTCACGGTGCTGGCAAGCAAAACGGAGATGGTTATGGTTTCGTGAGGCGGCTGCTGGGGCTCTTGAGGTGAATCGCTGTTTCTCTGTCTCCGAACGAATGAGAGAAAAAGAGAGAAAGAGAGAGAGAGAGAGAGAGAGAGAGAGAGAGAGATACGTACAGTTGGTATATAGAAAAATGAATGAAGAACGAGAGGAAAATGAGGGGGTCGTTCTTTCGCTCTATCTTTTCTTCTGTTCCTATACGAGCGATGAAGACAACCAGGCGGAAAGAATTTGTCTTTGCGAGCAAAGGAAAGCTATAAAAAAACTCCTTCATTTTCATTAATAAAACATCTTGCGGGACATGCGCGGCACCGAGTATAGTAAAGTAATACCTCATTCTATATATTCTGCAGTATAAAAATGCACGGATGTAAAGGGACGTTCTACTACAGAAAAGTCAGAAGAAAAGGAGAGTAAAATATAACGATTGAGAAGGAAAGACGTCCGAAAGCGCGATAGTAGTAGTTTATCTACATGACGCCGGCTAGGGCCACCGGAATCGGAGTGGCTCTCGCGACTGTTTCTGAATAACAACGAAATGCAAAGCCAAGGATACTCGAGCTTTCAGCGGACGAGCAGCGAGCACGAACTGTTTTGCGGGGGCGACCTCGTTCGAACTTCAGAGGGAGACAACCGGAAAGTAAGATACTACAAGAAAAAAGGTAAAGAACCGGTAAGAAAAAGAAATAAAAATGGAAAGGTAAAAGAGCTTGTGACAGCTTTTTCGATGCTGCTGCTGCTGCTACTTCTTGAATCAGGCACCAGAATCGATTTTTTTTTCTTTGCACTGTCTACCGTCGTTTCTACCTCTCGAAAGCTCGATCCACTCCAACAATTTTTCACTACTTCTTCCCCCAAACACTTTGGTTCCGTATTGCTCGGTGAATAAAAGAGCTTCGTGGGATTTTGCAACGAAACAATCGAGCTCTGGGGACACGACTAGGCAGATCCGATCAACATACTCGGCCTTCACGAACGCTCTGCGTTCTCGAGGTGTACATGATATTAAATATGTATCGCGCACGGTACAGTTGACGGGCGGGACGAAAGGAAAGAAGAGGGAAAAAAATGTCACAAGTGCGCTATACGAGAGCTAAAACCTCTTGACGTGCGGTACATTTTCCAGGCTGACCGTGTCATACACCGTACCGATATAATCTACAACGTAACGTTGTTAAATCGTTCCCCGGAGCTCCGAAGCAATACTTCGCTTGAAAATAATTTTCCAGGAAATCGCGCAACTATCAGCAATACAGGGCAAATTGCACAGTGATTGGCCTCAATAAGCAAACAAAAGTACAGTCTTTGGTCGGTACACTCGTTGCTATAACAACGATGGTACACTCCTTATTCTACCGCAGTGACCGATTTTACGTCATCACTCCCTAAAAAGAATAGATCGCGATGAGTTTTACGTCATTTCGCTACAGCATTGACGAGGGTCGGAATAATTCGAATAGGGTAACATTGGCGGAAAAAGTGTAAACTTTGTATTGAAGCTTGGGGTTGTTGGCATAGACGTCACCAGATGATCATCGCACCTTACTGAGAAACGTTCTTACTACTTGGATGCACCTATCGATTGTCTCGCATTTCGAGTATTGAAGGCATTTGAGGTTGCGAGTGGAAGAAAACACGACCAACTACTGACACACCGAGATTGTGTCGCGTCCGTGGAAATGGATGAGTGTATCGCTTACAACCCGCGAGGTAGAAACTCGATGATTTCGTATTTTCTGTCAACCTCTGTCACTTCTTCCATCCAATCGTTCTGCAACTTTCATGTACATAAATACGTCCATTGCACTGCTAAATGGAGAGAATTTCCAATGAAGGGAAATCACTTTGTATTCATCTATTGTGAAGAGCGGCATGTTAGCTTAATATACCTGAAACTTTTTAATTATTGTAGAAATGCCTGCAAGTATTGTAACACTTCTGTGTTTATTACACCAAAACAACGCGCTCTACATAAATGCTGCTGCTGCAAAAAAAGTAAAATCTACGGGCATCCGGTACTTCGATGAAAATTCTCAATATTCGACAAAGCGGATTCAGTTCAATTTTCATTTACGATCATTCCAACGTTGAGCGCTAGAATAGCAGCAGCCCCGAAACGATTATGGAATGCAATAAAAAGTTAAATCGTGAATGTACTACGGCAGCCGAATTGGCAAAATTCACGGAGTTTCTCCTTGTCTTCCGTCTCTCTTTTGCCGCAGTGTGTATAGCTGAATATTTTCAACCCCCTCTGTGCCAGTAGCTAAAAAGCAACGTGGTGTTGTAGGCAGCCGGTGGCGCGAACATCGGCAGGCGATTGACGCAACCGAGACCGACGGGTTTGATTCGGGTAAATTAAATAAAAAAAAAAAATAAAAAGAAAATAAACAAAAATCGATAGAACGAGGGACGCTGTAGCCCGAGAGAACGAAATCGGTCGTTTCACGTTGCCAATGATATCCGGTTGAGGTGCAGAGGCTGCGTGTGTTCTCGGTGTGAGTTAGCGGTGGGAGAGGCGTGACCAGCTGGCAGCAACGCCGTCCGTTGCACCTCCACAAATCAGTCTAGTCGACGGGACCGCGCTCGACGGTAAAAGGCGAGAAAGGCACTAACGAATGGATTCAATTGATTTAATACCCCCCGTCTCCGACTCCGAAAGAAAGAGAAAGAGCATCTCGTTGCTCTGCACTGCACGACGGCGGGGTTGCATTTCCCTTGTGGGTGCGAAATCCTGCAGGCGCTTCGTGGACCTGAGCTTCCAGAGTGAAAGAGAAATCGAGTTAGCACCAGCAGTCAGCGAACGAGTGAGGAGTAACCCCGGTGATGGCAATTTTTTATTCGTTATTACATCGATAAAACGTTCTTCGTATTAGACGAAAAGAACAGAAGAGATCGAATGATTTCTTCATTGGTGTGAACTATGATGTTTGTCACAAAACGAAAAATCGTCGTTACAATGCTACGAATTTTTGAATATTGTGGTTGATCGCGCGCTCTTCGATCCTTGAAATTGAATTTTCGATTCCAACTGCAGCGAAAACTGTCGAAAAAGAAATAATGACGCAACAAAAATAGAGATCGATCGAGTACGTCGTCCAGCGCTCGGATATAAACAGAGAGATTTGATGCTGCAATTCCGAGTGGCAGGACTCACTCCACATTTTTCGCCCACTCTCTCTCGCATGAGGGTGGCCAGGCGGATTTATAGCGCGAAACGTGATCCAGGTGCGGGACCTCCCATATTTCTATTTTTCTATTTACACTAGCTCGCTGCACTTTGTCTGCTGTTTGCGAAGCCTCTGGTCGATTGCCAGCAACTGAGCCACCGTCCGCGAGACCCACCACAACTCCTACTTCACTGTAACGCAACTGTGCGTGCGTGGTCTCTATCAAGCATTGTAGCCAACCAGAGAGAAAATTGTAAAAAAAAAAAAAATCATAAAAAATTGTTTCCTGACGTGTTAAACAACGGGAATCATCGTGAAAATGAAGCGATGAGAGATACATTTCCATTTCCATTTCGTTCTAGAAACCTGTATATAATGCAAGCCTAAAAAGTATTTGTGTCTCCTAGCGGCGAGATCCTGCGTAACTGAGATTTCGTTATGAGAGCAAGAAAGAAAGTAAATAGAGGAAGAGAGATAGTATATACAACTGTCCTTGTCCCTCTTATGGCATAAATCGCAGTTGCGGATATCTAATCGTCAATAAGAAGCGCGACAAATTCGTACGTTAACCATACGATTAGTATTATTCCAGTCCTTCTTTTGGTTTTATTACAATTTCTAAGAAAAGAAACAGAGTACCTACCTCCAGTATTTCTAATTTCGGGCTTCGAGAAAGCTTTCTTCATTGTATCACTTCTGTTTTAGAAGACTATAATCATGTCCAACAGATGTGAAGTGTGGAGGTAGCCGTATCGCAAGTAGGTTTGTACAAACTTCTCTTCCGATTAGTCGTTGCTCTCCGAAATTGTCCTCGTTAGAGGGTGCAATGTGAGTCGCAGGTCGGAGGTTAGCTGAGAAGGGCGAGTGGCAAAGACGTTGGCATTAAAGGTCCTCCTGGAACGTCGCCTGTACTGAGTGCGCAGCATGCCAGGTTGGGACGGTGAAGGTGACTGGCTCTGCATTAGACACTGCAATAATCAAGTCAGTTTCATTGTGCGGATCCTGTGTACTGACTTATACTCGAGTGCTCGTACTGTGGCAAGGGCTACAACTCTCTTGGCTACATTGTCCGTTTCTCTCGAAATTACGAAGGAAGCCAACGAGACTCGTGGCCACGGACCGGCGTGTTTGTACGGGGGTTACGGTTATCGCGTGGTGGTCCACCAGCGACGAGCTACATGACCGAACCGATAGGGCTTCTCGAGCTCTGTCCGCGAGGACCACAAGACCGAGCCAACTTCTCTCTGGGACGCTCTGTCCCTCTCCCATTCACCGTTAGCCAGCACATGCTAGATATCCTGGTTTTGTCTCTCGATTCTGTAGATTTATCCGACT
Source organism: Odontocolon sp. PSUC_FEM 10030002 (assembly GCA_018906895.1). Lineage (NCBI taxonomy): Eukaryota > Metazoa > Arthropoda > Insecta > Hymenoptera > Ichneumonidae > Odontocolon > Odontocolon sp. PSUC_FEM 10030002. The sequence goes on from JABMBT010008583.1 coordinate 8,361, forward strand.
TGGTCAAGGTGCTTGTGCAAGCCTCGGAAACTTAGGCGATAGCGAATACCCCTCACGCCACACCGGTATATAGAATGTGTCTATACCTACATATACATCGTACGCACGGTGAAGCTGGCCGGCGCGATTCAATTTCTGCTCTAGAGTTTCCAGCAAACATTATACCAGGGGAAGGCTTACGTGAATAGACCATCTTGACTAACGGATCGCTTACTTATCTTAAATGTCCATTGTTTGTAATAATCGCAGTAGAACAGTTCAAATTTCGATATTTTTTAGAACAACAAAAAAAAAAAAATACAAAAAAGACATCGTATTATCAGAGATTTGTATTTGGCCAAAAACGGACAAGAGGTAAAAAGAAAATCGCGCAACCATAACCAATTGTTACTCGAAGCTCAAACGTTAGGGCATACTAATTGCTATAGTAATAAAATACGATTTATGAGAGGGTATATAACGTTTCGTTAATTGAAACGGAAAATTGGTAAATCGAGCTTTTGCCAGTTGTAAATACGATAGATCTCTACTGGTCAGTAGTGATATGGGCAATGGACGGTATGAACCGAAACAAGAAACAAGTTGGGTAGGACAAGCAGCCGCGCGTTAAGAACTGATGAAAACGACAAGAACGACGACAGGGGCAACCGGCGTGCACCCCAGCTTGCGGTTACTTCGCGCTCTGCTCTGCTGGTTTGGTACTGCTGCTGCTGCTACTATATATGATACGCCACCAGAATCAACGAGGCGTACACCAGCAGGTGACGACGCTTATATAACAACACGCGGTGATGAGAACCGGCGAAACTGTCTGGCGCAGAGAGTCTCCCTCAGAAGGTTTCGGGAATACTGTACGGTGCTGTTCGAAATGGTTTGTTGATGATGTTTTGGAGTATCGCATACCTACATCCCTTTACCTCAGCTGTAAAACTATCCACAGAGAAAAGGATCTGATACAAATGGCTATACGATTTGGTTTTCGAGTGTGCTACATCCTGGCTATTTATCCTAATTACGTTGTTTTAAACATTCGTTCAAAACCATCGGACTAACCTAACAAAAAATAGTAGCTATATATCGTATTACTTGTCAGATGTAATCGAAATACGAGAAGAATGTTAATCAATAATAAATTAAAAAGAAATGGCGTTAAAGCTTTGATGGAATAATTACTTGGTTATTTCGTTCCCTTTGATCAACATTCGAATGTCAAAGACAAGATTATTGTGTAAAGAGAAACAGAAGAGTATTTATGTTGAGCTGTGAGAGATTGCTGTACCGTGAAACAAAAAGTACAATGTTGCATGGGGAAAATTCAAGAACGCTGTGGCTGAAGGATGCTGGAAAATCTCGGGACTTTCGTTATGCGGCTTTGCTATAGTTGGTTTCCTGTATGCTGTGTTCTCTTTATACAGATATGACGGTTCTTCACGATGAAACTGACGGATTCACTATAGTTTCATCTGTAGAACCGCCAGCATATATTGCAGTAAGCCGCTCACTTTCACTGTGCGCGTGTGGAATCAGTATGTATTGCTTGCACACGGAAGGTTGCGCCTCTATATGGCTTTTGCAAAGTACTGCAATTTCTGAATGCGCGCAAATCCAGCGGAGGTCGAGAAGCGCAACATTCTGTCAGACACGTGAGGTTAGAAGGTGCGAGGAAAAAGGATACGTGGAAGAGACCCAAGAAGTCGAGGTTGCAGATAGGTGAGGTCTTGAAGAGAGAATTGTGGCGGGGTGGTAGGATAGTGTCTGTACCTGCGGTGTGGCGCAGCACCAAGCACGGAGCTCAACCAGAGTGGCGGATAATGCTTGTCTCGCTGTTCAGTCCAAAAGGAAGATGCCATCATTTCTACGGCCAGAAGCTCTACTGACAGCTCTGAATGGATCTCGTTAACACGTGTTGTCATAAAAGAAACTGCATAGAAGGAAGAGAATGGCAGTTGTGAGAAAGAAAGAAAGTGACGGAATGAGTGAAAGGCTGATACAGTTACAAACGAGAAATTAAAATTGAACACGGTACGTATATGCATACAAAGCATACACATGTGAACCTGAAGTCGCCCTCGCTGTCTAGCTCGGATTGTAAGAGCGAAGCTATTCCTTCGGAGATTGTTGGTATATTACGCAACGACAATCACACCATCTTTGAGCTCGCTGAGCTGCTATTCGTCTTGGGGAGGACTTAATAGACAGACAATGAGTGGATTATAAGATATTCGGTCTTATTATGCCGTGCAATACACAGGGCACGTACCGCAGTATTCCTTGATCCCCATTAATGTATAATTACTGTAGCACTGTTATCCCATTCCGTTTCGTACCTAATTAATTAAATTCGTTAAACCGCGGTTGTATTCAATTACAACCAAAATACCTTCAGAAACTTCAGCTGACGAGAGTTTCCCGTTTATTGCGCTACTTTGCTAGGCCGTTCGATTGTGTTCACCCTGACCGGCGTAACACGTAGAAACTTTGTTCTGTCTCTTGCCAATTTTCTGTTCTAGTTCTATTCTACACATAAAAAATCCCGAAGGACAACCGGAATCGGGAAATCAATATACAAGAGGCGAAATCGTTCGTCTGAATAGTGCTCTGAGCAATGTGGTGTAACGATTCTCATTTCCTATCTCCCTCACAATGATGACCTGCTTTTTTAGATATAATACCCCTTTCGCTCTTCTCTCAAGGGACTCACTTTCGACGCTTTTGTATTTCGCCTCTGCTTCTCTTCCCTTGTTATCGCTTCTTTCTCTATACCTCATCGGATCCTTACTCATCCATCGTTCACAGCATCGTTCCCCAATCTACCCGTAAATATCATCGATAGGTATAACATGATTTCATCATCACAAATGCCTCGTGCAGGGCTTACCGAAGTATATTCCGATTGCGAAAATAGACTCCCTTCGTCTTTTTTCTGGTGTCATATGGTGCGAAGTGGAGAAAGAAATCCGAGGGAGGTTTCGAGAGTGTCGATCAAGGCGGAACGTGATCGGAGATGCTGACATCTCTTTCTTCACGTTGAAAAAGTACCTACCGATGAAGGGTAACCAACGTCACTCTTGCGCATCAACCAGGTAGGGTTTTGTTCGCTTTCTCTCGCTCGTGATTAAATTCGCTAACGTCATTTGCACTTAACCTAGATTGGAGACTTATGGGGGTGGCAAGGCGGTCTGCTCGCCGACGTTCCATCTTTCGAGCAACGTCGGAAGATTACATCTGGGAACCTTCGGGATAGTACATTCTTGGTGATATAGCACTATACTGTTTGTGTTGTATAGAGTGATAGAGATCGGCAGGAAAAGGATGAACAGTATACAGGATGACAAACCCTAGGCTGTCACCCTGTATAGTAATAGCAGATGGGTATAGATATTCAACTATCTCGTCGTTCCAAAGCGTTATACACATTTCATCTAATTAGCGTCTAATTTCTGTGCCATGAATAATTTTGTGAACCAAAAATATTAAGATATAGTTTTAATATTTCTGGAGTATATTATATTATATTAGCCGTAGTTACTATACAACAGAACACTTGTCTATCAAGGTATTCTCATTATCGATAAAATGATAAAACTTTTAGAATAATATACATTTCCTAATATTTGTGACTGTTTGATATGCATTCTGCCAAGAAAACGTCTAAGCCATTGGTATTCTATGTTTCCTAGATCTGTAGAATATTCTCGTTTCGCTGCCGCTAACGCGTTCTATTAATCGCTTCAGCTTTGTCATTTGCGAATGTCGTAGAAACTTTAAACTCGTAAAATCGTACGATCCAAGCTCAAGTACTCAAGAGCTTTACTTCGTTTTGGGTATATCTGTTCCTATCGCATTGTGCGCAACCTCATAGAAAGCTGACCCGATCTCATTGCCACTGAGGCGTTTGCCACCGCATAAAACATCATAATAGGGAGAAAAGAGAGGGAGGAGGTGAACGTCGATTGGAATCAGGTGCAGCCAATTTGGCTACGACCCAACAGCCGTAGCTTGTAAATTCAGTTGCTGGCCGGAGGACACGAGCATCGATGTCTAGAACTCGGAACGCTTAGGTCGGATGTACGAGTCGACAGCCTGGCGAACTAGCTCGCCGGTACGAGGAGAGAGAATCCTGCTGTTACTGCTGTTGTTACTCGAGACTTCGAATGCCCGACTGACAATGATCATTTTGGCGCATCACCCGCAGTGTAAGATTGAATGGGTTGGGTAGTAAGGTAGATTTGCCACATCTCAACCCGAGATATTCCGAAACTCAAAATTCGATACAGAGTGAGGGATATATTTGTATATTCGTCTAATTTTGATGATATCCAACGGGAAACCAGAGAGAGCACTTGTTTTATCCACGTATAGATTCTTTCGCGTGCGGATTCTACGAGTTCCTTGGCACTGGTACGGTATATCTACTCTATGCTGGCAGAGTGAGGATGTAGACAGACGTGTGAGGTAGAAGGAAAGAATCGGTGTTCGTCAACGTATGTTGCAGGTGGCGAGAGGGTAGACGCGGTTTCGATCGATCCCTCGACGGACCTCTCCCTCCTCTCTCCAACGCTCACTGCTCAGTCGACACCTGTGTGTATGTGTATAGAGTGTACCTACACATTCTGGATGGTTGCGATCGTATCGATCGTGACTCGCGCGAATCCCTGGGTCTCCCTTTGAAAGCACGGCACGTTCGTACACAACCTAATGAGTGAGCGCGTGGCAGGACTGGGGGCAGTTGGACGGTCGAACCGTCGGCAGAAAGGGACGACAGAGCGAGAAAGGTAGAATAGGGACGTAGAAGAGAATTGGTTGGTCGAGCAGTAGAGAAATAGAGGGTAGAGTATAGGGAGAAACCGGAAAGAGATAGATGGATAGGGACGAACGAAAGGTGTGAGTGAGCTAGTGGTGACCCCGACTGATGCTGGTAGAGCGGTGAATCGACGTTTGCCGAGTCTCTGTGGCGGATGGATCGAGAATCGACATCGAGGGCCGAGAGATCCTATATCGTCAATGTCGGTTGATGCATCGACCTTGCGGTAGAATTGCACGGGAGTGGAGACAGTGCAGTGTACGAGGCATCAAAGAGGGTGGCGACCCCGCACCCCAAGAGCATCGGGATTATCCGGGCGAAAGCCGGATCGAAGCGTTCACCTGAAAAAGTAATGTCCGGTATGCATACGAGGGTGAATGAACCCCCGTTGGTACCCGTATATTTATATCATTTTAGAGGATACATTTTTCAAGTGTATACGCACTATCGAATGTCTTCCCAAACTCCTTTTCTACCATTCTGCACGCGACTTTATTCAAAGAGATTCTTCTGATAACAAAAAAAAAAGACGATGGTGTAGTGATACTGAATATAGGTACCGGATTTATTCGAAAACGTCTTCATGTACAAGCATAAAATATTATGTGAAACCTAGACAAAAGGGGCAGGTTTTAGAATTACCTAACGGTAGGTGCGCTATATATGTGGACAGTATAGAAAGTGGAGCCAAAGTTTGCTCAGCGAAAAGACGAATAAATCGAAGGCGAGTGTGCTCACTGAACCTATTTTTCCTCTCGTCACCCTTTTACCTCTCTCTCTCTCGATCTCTCTCCCTTTCTCTCTCAGCAAGTACGCGCAGTTTCCCACGGCCGCACGAGTACTTCCTTCGCTTCACTCTAACCATTTCCAAGAACCATAAAGCGAGAGTCTAGGCAAGGGGATGGTGGAGGCAGAAGCACCGGCCTGACGGTCTGGGAGCAGCTTGCTTACGATATCGCCACTCTGGCAAACATTCGCAGAAAGCAGCAGCCGCCGAGGGAACGATGAGTGTTCCATCTGCGTATGTGCATTTGAGCAGCACTCATGCGTGTAGATGCGAATGTGTATATTGCTTCGGTTGGCTGTACGAGGTAATTTCTGACGCTTGAGCCGGAATTTCCCGGCATCGACGCTCGTCCTGTGAAAATTATGTCGAGGCAAGATTAGACCGCCCTCCTTCTCTTCACCTTCCCTTCTACAGCCTTCCCTATACTGCTTGGAACTAGGCGTTCGGAGTGGCTAATAACAATAACGCGTTCGCTCGAGCTTATGCGTCCCTGCTTCTTCACCCTGTACCAGAAAAGAACTACCACCCAAAGATCTGGTAGCAAGGAAAGAAAGAGAATGAAAGAACGAGCTTGTGAGCTTGCAGGCTCATATAGGAAGTGATGATATTCTCGGTAAGGTAAGGACCGCGTACAAGGAAGGGTGGAGGGTAGAGGGTTTGGTATAGAGGTCTCGCGATAAGCCAGATTTATGTCCGGGACGTATAGAGCGAGTCAGTGAAGCAACTTGGGTTGGTGGTGCGCGGCCTTGGATTGCCTTGAATATCGCTTTTGGATCGGGAGGCTCACCTATATAGTCTGGACGCACGGACGAACGCGCGCCTACCGCAACGATCGAAGCTTTCGGAAAGAAAACCGCATCCCTGATCGGTTTATTGCTCGATCCTCCGTCCCTATCCCGGGCTTTATCTATATATATACCTATCTATTTTGCTTCTCATCCCTTTTCTTTTTCTTTGTATGCCTATACCTGTATCGCTCATGAGCATTCTTCCGAAAGAACACACTCGCCCATATTTTTTACCATAATCTTTTCTATTTTGTAATCTGAATTATGTGTTTAAAGAAGAGGCAAGTGCGCGCCTCCGTGTGATCAGTATGACTTCTAGCAATATTTTGAGATTCAACAACATCAGCACTAATTTCATCGAGAGACGCGGCAGTGTTTCAACGCCATACATTTCACAGTTTCGACATATATTACAGGACAGATAATCATCAAATTTCTACTCAGTCTTTCCACCTGAGTTACATCATCATATGTCAGAAAAATGTCTATTAAGGTTCCCTTCACTATACCTCCTTGCCCTCGCTATATCATCGCCGCAAATAACGAATGTCATTACAGAACACTCTAGACTTTTACATGCTAGAACCGTCCGCTTCTATGTGTTCTTTCATATCTGCTTACCTACTGGCGCTGTATGCTCAGAGCGCGTCCCCGAAAGCGACTGTGACGAAAGAATATGCCTGGAGCTGCAACGCAATTTATTACGGCAGATCGTCTCAGCGAAGGAGAAAATAATATGACAGGTATAAAGGCGCAAGCAATATCCGCGGACGAACTCATTTTTTTGCTTTTCTTCTGCTTTCTTTCGTTCTCTTCACTTTGCCGTGCTTACTTCCCTCCCTTTTGCTCTTATATTTGATCATCCCTCAAGCATTTCAACCGTGACTTTTTTTTAAGCTTATGTGCTTACTCAGTATCGTCATTCCAACGCATCCTATCATTCTCATATTCTATTTACTTATCGCAACGCTTGCCTTTTCAAAAGTAATACAACGACAAAGATCTAAATTCCTGGCTGCACGGGCTTTACACTGATTTCTGATCAAAGACTAGGTCCTTTCAGGTACAACGCTCACTGATTTCCTTTCAAATTTCGAAACATTTTACATGATAGGTACGTACAGAAAATTATGCAAATACGAAATTGATATTGTGTACTTGTGTGGTGGGCTATTTCTGTAAGACAACATTAAAAAATGAAATAATGATTTTCACTTGCAGGGCCTATTTTAACCCTCGATATTTCTATCCTGCTCGTGTTACAGGTATTAGATAGTTGTGATTTTCCTATATCGAATGCTTTATCGTGCAATTATTACTCGACGATAATTCAGTGCGTTGCATCCTCATTAATATTCATAGCTCATCGATGCGCTCCATCGGGTTTGAGTATGTCCCGCTAGAGTAATACCTCCCTAGTTCCACAGCAAAGGTAACATTGATCTGTGTACTGTACCTCATCCACGAATAGAATTATACTGAGCCTCAAGCCTGACAAAACGTTATTCTCTATCGTCATAGTAAATGATAATCATAAAACGCAATGGGCTGCAAATAAGTTTATAATGAAATTCATCTATTAAACATCCATCATGACAGTTGTAGTATTTCAGACCCGCAACATACCTGTCTTGTAACATTTTCATATCTGTAAATCAACATCGGAAATGAAAGCGCGTCAATTATAGAGGAGTTATGTATATCCCTTGGGATTTTGAGCGAATCTCTATGTTATTCGTAATCAGTAGAAAATTTCCGATAAAGAACTCCCTAATCACTTTGAAAAATTGAAAAAGAAAATTTTTTGACCCCCCTAGAGGTCAGAATCCT